>PRKT01001184.1:44637-118579 GCA_003671525.1 Saccostrea glomerata | reverse complement strand
ATTCTAGTTTAGACAACATTTTAATCGGATTGACTGAAAGGACCTAGAGTCCCCATTAAGGACAAGATTTCAGAATACACAGCATAAGGAATAGACATGTTTTACTGTAGCATTCCAGGTAAGTTTCAGAACATTTGATAAAATGTGCCTCGTAAACCAATGTAGAAAATATCAGTCCCTTGAAATCTAGTCAAATAAATACAGTACCGTGTCTGTTTAAGTCCGTGTTTGATAAAAGATGTACCAATCGAGTACAGCACAGCAGAAGTGACCATAGCATGTCCTCATGGACTCCCTACAGTAAAATATAGGACATGTTAGTCAAAACAATTCACATAGTATGTACCAGATAAAATACATAATGTTAGTTTGTTAGGACTTTTGAGCTCTCCCTTCGTGATATAAAATAACTGCCTACCTGGTCCAGTTTCACAAGTAAGGCTGAACTGTTCCAGAGAAGGAATGCTCAGAACATGATCGTGAAGTTTGACCTCCTTAACCCACTATTATGGTCGCTCACCATGTAAAATCCTAAATGTAAACATTAAACAAAGTTGATACATAAAAATGTTCTTGGGCCATCATCAAAATTTTAACTTACTTGTATGATGTACTAACCCATATTTTTAGAGGGTAAGTAGACAGCTTTTCATGATGTACACGTATCTAACACATTGATAATTGTCAGCAAAATCCAGGAATTATAAATTTTTATGAATGTTTCATTATAATTCTTACAAAGGATACCTAGAGAGACTTCATACATGTATTTATTGCTGTAAAAAGTCACTGCATTCTACAGGGCAACTTTGAGGAATGATTACACTTGATGTAGACGATCTGATGTTGAAATTTAAAAAAATGGATGAGTAAAGGTGGTTAAGATAATCTAACTTTGTCTCGGGACAAGCCCTCACCACAGTTAGAATACCATCCATATACTCACAATGTAGCAAGAAATTGCAGAATCGCACCGAAACGATTTTGAAGGATACAAACGGATTTGCACTGAAAATAACTTATAAATTGATCAAAACAAACCTTTCTGGGGCTGCTTAAGTATTTAAACCTAAAGTTTAGTCTAAATAAAGACAAAAATTCAACTAATTTTCTCAACGTTTTTTCTCGCTTAAAGGACAAGATAGGGTAAGAGCCGAATCTGGTCCCCTGTTTCATGAAAAAATCAAAACACTGGTAAAATTGTGATAGTTTGTAGTTAAGAAGTTTAAATGATGCTTACTTTAAAACAAGCACTAATTTTGATTAAAAGTCTACATGAAAGCTACCAGAGAGTGCAGAAGTTGAGCATTTCCCAGAATTTCCTCAATTCTGGTGGAATTTCGTCATATTTGGGATACATTTCTCTTTGGAAAACATAGAGCACAAGCTTGCCTATCTGAGCTTTTTACACATAAACTGCTTCTGATATTAGTGTATAAAATATATAAATTTGGTAGATAGGCAAGCGTGTGCTATATGTTTTTCGAAAGAAAATGTGCTTTAAAATTGATAAAATTTGCATAAAAATGAAAAAAATTCGAAAATTGACCCATTTCCGGACCTCCCTGTGACCCCTGTATATTCTAAATCTAAAAACAAATACTCATTCTGTGGCAGGGGTGACAACAGGTTTTTATGGATAAACTATTGGATCATCCTGAAAGACTCTCAAAATCGGGGGCCAAATACTGGTCTTACCCTATCTTGTCCTTTACACGCCATGTTTACGTTCGGAACTCAGTTGATTGTTCATAGCAAATACATTAGTACGAGTTATCGCCCGTGTTTACTTTGCTACATTGTGAATACACGGAACGCATTCTATCGTTTAACCAGGTCTGTAGGACATTTTTCATTTTCAGAACACTCTATCTAGGTGAACGTAATCCATTATCCCGGGCTCCCCTCCGTCCATTTCAAGGACTGTCATTTATATTTTTTTTTTGTTTGTTTACTTACAACTGATATAATTAACTTGAAAAATATTGATTACAAAAGATATGTATATCTAGAAGATGCTAAAATCTATTAAAACTAGAGTACATGTTTCTTCCACATTGCACTGCATAGAAGGAACTTCAATTACGTCACTAATTGATGAACTCACTGTGATTGTTAGATTTCTTTACCCCATTTATTTTTTGCCTTCTAGAATTTATTCATAAAAAAATTATAGACATATCTTTTCTGTAAGCATGGTAAGTGTTACAATCTGTGTGAGGTTTAAATTGAATGTATTGTAATGGGTAGCGTATTTGTCCATGCCTACTATAGTCGAATCAGAGAGGATATTGAAAAGTGGACTCTTCCAATAGGCTGATTACCCCTCTGAGAAGATAGAATGGTCCGTAGGTATATAAAGGAGACACTGGAAGCAGCCATGCATTATTTTGACAGAATCAGTGGAAGAAAGCAGTCGAAGATAGCTGAAAAATAACATCTCAGGTAATAAAGGCATTATTTGAGAAATAAAAGAGCAAAGGTTAGAAGCGCATTAAAGGAAAGAGATCAGTTTAGAGGAATTGTGGTGAGGTACCAGGGCGAAGTAATTCTGTATAAGGTTGAAAGGACCTGGTCCTTCACTAAACAATAGGAACTCTGACTGTTCCAGGAACACAGTGCAGATTACCTTGCTCAGGAATCCTGCGATATTGCATGCCTCAGCAAAGAATGTGCTCAAGTTTCAACCATCTGCAATGACTAGTTGCTGAGAAAGTTGTTATAAAAATTTCTTTTGTATGATATGGACAGATGCACAAACAGGAAGTTGACATCAGATGGCATGCCTCAGTAAAGAATGTGCAAAAAGTTCAAGCATTTGAAATGAGTAGTTGCAGAAAAACTGACACCAAAAATTTGCTACTGACAGACACATGGACAGACAGACACACAGGGATAAAACAATATCCCACCCTCTTCTTTGAAGCACATGGGAGGGGGGAGGGATAATAACTACTGTAGGAGTTCGGGCTATACAGACCGCGGATATCGGCCTGAATAGCTCAGTGGTTAGAGCACCTGACAAGTAATGCAGGGGTCCTGGGTTCGATTCCCGGTCCAGCCATATGTTTTCTTCGTGCATTTCTCCTTTCCTACTACATTTGGTGGCCAGTGGGGGGAGGGGGGGGGGGGGGGGGGGGGGGGCTTTGTTCAGGTAACAGTGTTTGTGTAAATTAATAATTCCTGGAAGGGCCCTAGAACTTGTGTTTTCGAGGTCGAAGACTATTTAAGGAGGGAGGAATGTAGAAGTTCGAGCTATATGGACTGTAGATATCAGCCTGGATAGCTCAGTGGTTAGAGCACCTTAGTCCTGACTAGTAATGCAGGGGTCACGGGTTCGATTCCCGGTCCAGCCATATGTTTTCTTCATGCATTTCTCCATAGTCCTGACTAGTAATGCAGGGGTCACGGGTTCGATTCCCGGTCCAGCCATATGTTTTCTTCATGCATTTCTCCTTTCCTACTACACTACATTTACATTTATTTATTTTATAATACTTTCAGCTTCATAGAATGTTACATGTATTTTCAAATATTTATAATTTGGTTTAAGTTTTGCATATTTTAATCTTTTTGCAGGTTATTGAACAATCTCTGAAAACTGTCAAGTAAAGAGTCAGAGCAATTGTAGATACATGCACAGAAAATGAAGAAAAAACTCTACTGAAACCATGGCTTAGATATCAACATAAAATAACTTCTTTTTCTCAAGTGTATCTCTTCCCAAGTATTCCAAAAGTGGATCTTTATCAAATTCAAAGTGAAGTATCACAGGGAGCATGTGAGATTGTGAAACAGTCTGCCTACAAAAATTAAAAGGGAGGAAAAAATCTACAAGTGTACCAAAGATGGTTGCACACTATTGTTCTCTATATATTTTCCTTCTGATTTTCATGTACAGTCTTCTGTGTGATTGTTAAGTTGGGTGTAGCAGTAGACTTCTCCTAATCTTGTGTAGAATTTTACAATTTAAATTCTGAGGTAAAATCCTGTTTTTAGTGTTCATTCAGTTATAGTAATGGGCCACTCTCCTTTTTACAGCTTGATGTCAATATCTCTCTCAACATTGAATGCTTATCAAATTGTTTTAACCGAATAAAAACGTATCATATTTCCAAAACCAGATTTGTTCTTTTTTTTTAAATAAAAAACAACCTCTTTTTAGCTCACCTGAGCCAAAGGCTAAAATGAGCTTTTCTGATCAAAATTTGTCTGTCGTTGTCATCATTGTAAACTTATCACATTTTCATCTTCTTCTCAAGAACCACTGGGTCAATTTCCTCCAAACTTGCCACAAAATTTCCTTGAGTGAAGGGAATTCAAGTTTGTTTAAATGAATGGCCTAGCCCTCTACAAAGGGGAGATAATTATGAATTAATGAAAAATTTATGATATCTTTTAAAAAATTTCAAGAACCATTGGGCCAGGAAAGATGAAACTTAAATGGAAGCATCCTCAGGTAGTTTAGATTCAATTTTGTTTAAATTATGACCCCCAGGGGTAGGGCTGGGCTACAACTGAAGATCAAAGAATTACATAGGAATATATAGGCAAAATCTTTGAAAATCTTCTTCTCCAGAACCCCTTGGCCAGGAAAGATGAAACTGATGTGAAAACATCCTCAGGTAGTCAGGTAGTGTACCAGTAGATTCAAGTTTGTTCAAATCATGACCCCTCAATGGACGAATTAAGTTTTTCACAGGAATGAATACAATGGAAATTTTTAAAACTCTTCTTTTTAAGAACCACAAAGCCACGATTGGTCATATATTTAGGTAAGCATCCTCACTTAGTGTTGATTCAAGTTTGTTCAAGTCATGAACGGGAAGTAGGGGCTGGATAGGGTGGGCCATAATTGGGGATCAAAGTTTTGCCTTGAAATATAAAGGAATTTTTTTTCCCAAGAACAGAACAGCCATGTTTAATCATATTGAAATGGAGGCATTCTCAGGTAGTACAAAGTCATACAGGTTCAATTGAAGGCCCCCAGGGGTAGTGCTGGACCACAAATGGGGGAGGTCAAATGAATGAATAGGAAAAAAACATCTGCGCAGAAACAGCAAAGGCATCTTCAGGTAGTTCGTAATTTAAAATTCCAGACTCCAACCCCCATTCCCAAAGTTTAAGTCGATCAAATTCCAAGAAGAAGGTCAAAAATGTAAAATATATATTTTATAACTTCATATATCCATGCAAAGGACTTGTCAAATTAACGTAACGGTATGAAACCCCTAGCACAAAAGTTCACGCGTTGTAGATAAGGTAAACATTTGGTAAATTCCTCCGAAAATGGTCATACTCCAATGTCAAGATATCAAATATTTTGGTACACAATGAAAGATCTTGAGGGAATACATAAATTATGTTGAATATGAAAGCCATATCCTCAACAATATAAAAGTTATGGACAATATTAACGTTTTTGTGGACAAATAAACAGAATGGTTGAGAGGGCAAAAACTACATGTATATACCCATATTCTTTGATTACTTGGGCATAAAACATGTAAAACACATAATAAACATACCCCGTAAAAAACATCTTTACCAAAGAAAAATATTGAAAGTATTTCAATCTAATTTTGTTTTTCCGCTGACAAATGAAAAATATGCTTTTTAGTCCATTGTCTAAACACTTGAAACACTTAAAGACTTGTTGCTAAGGAAAATTCAACATGGCTATTTCCATGGCAACTACTCAAATATTTTAGAATAAACTACGATTTATCCCTTTTCTCAATATTGTTTCATATGATGAATAGATGGGGTCTTGTTTGAATTACAATGTTACGATGTATCACCCTCTGTCTGATCTTAAAAAGACCAGTATTATTACTATAACTCACACACATAGAACATTATACAGCATATTATATTAAATGAAAGTTTGAAAGGTTCCTATGACAACCGTGCATGTGCCAATGAAAATTTTTTAATGAAATAATCAAATGAATTAATGTTGAGCTAATTGAATTTTTTTACATGAAAATTGAATATGAAAATCATAATCATGTCTCTTTTTACAACAAAAGCACAATACATGGACATATATAGTTGCTATGACAACTAGCAAACCTTATTTTAAAATCAAAATTCTGCACTAATATGCGATACATGTAGATTGATCCAAATTTTAGTTTTTCCAACAATTTTTAATCCAAAAAATATGTATAAACGCAAGTAAATCTATCTTGAAATATTTCTGATGTTGCCATGGCAACGATTTTGAAAGTCAATTATTTTGGATTTAAGAAAAAACACAACTTTTATTTTTTTGTATGTTTTTCGTTTAGTTCAAATACACATTATACTTGATTGAGATGAAAATCTGTCGCTGCATTTTTCTTTAATTTATGCTCAAAAATGTATAAAAAATGCATTTTTCAAAAAATGGTCAATTTAGCAAAACATTGAGATTTAAGTGATTAAATTAGATACAATGATGATAGACAAATTTAAATAACTTCCATCATTTTTTGTTGCTTTCAGTCTTGTTCTTAAGCAGATATGTTTATTTCATATTCAAATTTTACGGTTGTTTAATTATTTTTGATTAAAAAATGTCAAAAACAGTGCTGTGAGAGGCGTCTAGGAGGCCATATTTGAGCCATGTATGGTTACCATGGTAACGGAACCCCCAATTAAATTTTTTTTGCTAAATTTCAAGAAAGGGTGTTGAATAAGTAATAAATATAAAATTTGATCAAAATCGGTGACATCACCTTACCACCCATTATTGAGAAATTTTGTTTCTTATAGAGAATGGCTCTTAATGTGTATCGACTTTGAAAAAGCATTTGATACCATTTCATGGAACTTCATTAATCAGACTCTTTGTTTCTTCAATTTTGGTCAGTCAATTAGAAATTGGATAAAATGTTTCTATAATAATATAAAGTCCTGTGTTATTCAAAATGGGATTGTGTCTCAGTATTTTTACCCTGAAAGGGGTTGTAGACAAGGTGATCCTATTTCACCGTACCTTTTTTTACTTTGTGCAGAGATTCTAGGTTTTTAAATTAGAAAAAAATAAGGATATTAAAGGTATAATTATTGATGGTGAAGAATACAAGTTGTCCTAATATGCAGATGATACATCTGTTATTACTGATGGCTCTCCAAGCTCATTGGATGGAATTACAAGAGTGTTAGATTATTTTGCATCAATCTCAGGACTAAACATAAATTTTTCTAAAACTAAATTAATCTGGATTGGAAGTAAAAAATCTCAAAAGATGTATTTCATCACTCAAGATGGAAGTTTGATCCCAGTACAACATCCTTTGATTTACTAGGTGTTAAGTTTTCTGTTGATTTACATGAGATGGTAGATATTAATTACAAATAAAAAATTGAAGAAATTAAAAAAAACCATGTTACAATGGAAATCTCGCAAACTTACTCCTCTTGGAAGACTGACTGTAATAAAAACATTACTAATTCCTAAACTAAATCATCTTGTCCTCACTTTACCAAATCCTAACGATGATGTCATGAGTGCTTTTGAAAAAGACTTGTATAATTTTCTATGGAACAATAAAAATCATAAAGTTAAGAAAAATGTAATGATTCAAGAGCATAAATTTGGGGGCTTAAAAATGATAGACTATCAAAATTTTGTTACATCATTGAAATCTAGTTGGATAAGGCGGGTTATGTGCTCAAGTGCAAAATGGGTTAAATTACTTGAAGCAGAATTGGGAATAAGTATAAATCATCTTTGGCTGTTTGAAATTGACTTTATTAAGAATCTGAGTAGTACCACGAAAAATAAGTTTTGGAAAGATGTTTTCTCTAGCTGGTGTAAAGTAAATCAGGCTAAAGTTATAGCTGATTTCAGTCCTCTCCAAGAACGAATATGGCATAATCCAGGAATTAACATTGGTGGCCAGTCAATTTTCATCAAAAGTTACTTTAATTCGGGCTTTGTTTTTATCAATGATTTCTTAGATTTCAATGGAAATTTTTACAGTTTTGATTTCATTCAAAATAACTTGAAGGTAAATACAAACTATGCTGAATATGCTGGACTAAGAACAGCAATTAGAAAGAGACTATCGTGTTTTAAGAATTATGAAATAAAGCCAATGCCTAGACCGATGCTTCCATCCAGTCTTGAAATTTTCTTGAAGAGTAAAAAAGGGTGTAACGATATGTATAATGTTCTTATCAGGAATAAAAAGGGCAATATAACTTCAATTATAAAATGGAGTGAAAATGGGGAAGAATTTAGAGAAAAATACTGGGAAAAGATTTTTGAGCTACCTTTCAAAACAACCCAAGAATCAAAACTTCAATGGTTACAATTCCAAATCTTACATAGAATAATTCCTACTCATTGCCATCTGTTTAAATTAAGACTTTTTGATTCACAACTATGCTCCTTCTGTGAGAAGGATATTGAAACTATTTATCACTTTTTTGTTGAATGTTCTGTTGTAAAAGAAGTATGGTTAGAGATTGAAGAATGGATCTTGCAAAAAGTGAACAAATCTCTTTGTTTTGATAGACAATCAATTTTATTTGGTAAATTTTTAAACAGAAACTCCTACAAGTTAGAAAATCTACTTATCCTGATCATAAAACAATATATCTTTGCTATTAAGTATGCCAAAAATATATAATTAAACATTGAGACTTTGAAAAATGTTATTACTGAAAGAATTAGAGTAGAAAAATTTCTTTTGTTTAAAAATTGTAAATATGATGAATTTGAAAGACACTGGCAGGAAATAGTTGAAAAACTTTAAAATTTTCTTTCCATTAGCTTTTCAATAAAGTGTGTGCCCTCTCATCTTTCTCTCGCTCACTTTCTCGTTTCTTTCCCCCTTTCTCTCCCCCTTCTATTTCCACATAAACTTTCACACTAGTCTTTATTATTTCTTTTTTTGTTTTTGCTTTATTATAAACCTTCTCGTATATGTACGTATTTATATATACGTCTGTTTCATATCTGTGTAATTTGTGTGAAAGTTAAAATAAACTTCTTAAATAAAAAAAATATGCACAGACATAATGTAAACGGACTTTTGTCGTTTTTGGGCCCCTGTAGTTATCACAGGGGTTAAATACCAAACTCGTGACGCCATAACCGTAGATCATGCAGTAGCAGAGTGAAAGTGAAACGTAACGAGAATTCATGTAAACAAATACAAGAAATCGGAGTTTAAAAGCATTTAGAATGAAATAATGTATGATTCATATGGGTATAAAGCTTACGAAAAAGGTATACTAATAAAATTCTACAATTTCTTCGTAAAATTAAAGCAGGCAGGGTGTTTACTTGCCGATCAGCCTTTCCTCTGTCGTTCGTTACAAAAAAGATGCAAAAGTTCAACACTACGCCCCATACTTTGAAACTGAATTTTTGTTTCTATCTTAAGTTCTTATTCTATTGTTTTTGGAAAATGCTGCTAGAATCGTATGGTTTACGGGAATCGATGCATTTTTTCGATGTTTTGAATAAAATGTAAAAAGTTGGGAAGGTTTCGTCCTGAAGTGTTGAATAATAATGCCCCCGTAAACGAAGTTTCGGGGGCATATAGTTTTTGTCGTGTCCGTCTGTCTGTCTGTCTGTCTGTCTGTCTGTCTGTCTGTCTGTCTGTCTGTCTGTCTGTCTGTCTGTCTGTCTGTCTGTCTGTCTGTCTGTCTGTCTGTCTAGCTGTCTCTCTGTCTCTCTGTTTGTCTGTTTGTCCGCAAAAACTTTAACCTTGCCTATAACTTTTGATTTAGAAGAGCTATGACTTTAATATTTCATATGTTTATTTCTTGTGACAAGACCTTTCTTTTGGTACCACCACATTTTACCTTTTGACCTTGACCTTGGAGTTTGACCTACTTTTACATGAAAATTTAAAAATTTTACTTTGGCAATATCTTTTGAACAGTAGACACCAGGACATTTATACTTCACATATGTAATGTTTGTTAAAAGTCCTTTCTCAGGATACCAACATCCTTGACCCTTTGACCTTGACCTTGTAGATTTCCGTACTTGTGAAAAAAACTTTAACCTTGGCCATAACTTTTTAACGGTAAGGGATAGGGCTTTCATACTTCAAATATGTAATTCTTGTGAGAAGACCTTTTAATGGATACCAAGAACTTTGACCCTTTGACCTTGACCTTTGAGATTGACCTACTTGAAAAAAGCAATCCTTGACCATAAATTTTGAAGAGTTAGGGCTAGTGCTTTCATACTTTACATATGTGATCCTTATGACAAGATCTTTCATTTGAAAACAATAACTTTGACTCTTTGACCTTGACCTTGGAGTTTGACCTACTTTTACATGAAAATTTTAAAATTTTACTTTGGCCATATCTTTTGAACAGTAGACACCAGGACATTTATACTTCACATATGTAATGTTTGTTGAAAGTCTTTTTTCTGGAGACCAACAACCTTGACCCTTTGACCTTGACCTTGTAGATTTCCGTACTTGTAAAAAAAACTTTAACCTTTGCAATAACTTTTGAAAGGTAAGGGATAGGGCTTTCGTACTTCATATATGTAATCCTTGTGTTAAGACCCTTCAATGGATACCAATAACTTTGACCCTTTGACCTTGACTTTTGAGATAGACCTACTTTAAAAAAGCAATCCTTGACCATAACATTTAAAGAGTTAGGGCTAGTGCTTTCATACTTGATCCTTATATCAAGATCTTTCATTTCATAACAATAACTTTGACTCTTTGACCTTGACCTTGTAATTTGACCTACTTTTTAAAAAATTGAATGTTGACCATAACTTCTGAACGTTTAGGGCTAGGGCTTTCATGTTCTGCATAAGTATAAGTGGCAAGACCTTTCATTTGATACTAATTACATTGACCTTTTGACCTTGACCTTTGAGATTTTTGTACTTCTTAAAAAAACTTTAACATTAGCTAACTTTCAAATTTCACAATTGTTTTCCAGTGAGGATACCCTACGTTTGGTACCAATTAATTAAATTAGCATTTAAGAAAAGCTGAATCTTTGCTATGTTGCCATACGGGGCATCAGTGTTTTACAAACACTTCTTGTTATTTCAATGATAGGACAGTAGGATTCTAGCAGCACTTTTCGCGGTACAGAGATGTTTTTACATAACAGTTATTACAGATTGAAATTTATTATCCCCGGGGTAGTGTTGAACTTTTCACTTTTTCATTAAGGCATTTTTTTCTAATTATAGACGTCACGTGGTGACGTCGTGGTTTAGTGTTTCCTGTAGTATATGTCTCATTGAAATATATAGAATGCATAATTTTAGCAAAAGTTTAATCCTTGACTTTTCCGAAGTATTAGTGTTACATAATTATAAAAAAGTGTTAATTTGGCGAGTTCTGATCCATGTGCTGCCTTAACTAACCCGCGCAGGCATGGCAGCAGGATCCAGGAGAACTCATCTTTGATCCAGACAGTGAATCTTGCAGAACCATTAGAAAAGCAACAGCACCTTGCTCACCTGGAGTGAAGAGAAAAATGGTGAAGGAGAGTCCAGTCCCCGATACATTTGCAGAAATTATTTTGGATAAAGACAATTCTGAGATTTCAAGTGCAGCTTCGCTACCATTCCATTGTCCCTGTTGCAAGACTCTGAGTTCTAAGAGGGACGTGGGTGTACAAACTGATGGAGGCAGTCACAAGAAAACAGTAAGGTAATCAGAAGATACAAGAAAGACGGAGAAAGCATTGAGAAGTTTGAGGAAGAAGTATGGAACGCATAAGAATATGAGAACAATGAAAACAGTACTTGAAACAGTTTTGTGTAAAAATTTCTGAATAAGATACAAGGAGTATTTTTTGGTTAATGTAAGGAAAGATATTCCCGTTCTTAAAACAATGTATCCATGTATATAATTACGTAAATATTTATGTTTGACTACTAAAAAGAAAAGTTAAAAACAATAAATAAGTTCGTTGATCATTTGACATGCGAGACGCATGTTGATGGAGGCTTGAGTAGTGTAATGGAAAGCGTATTTGTGGACTCTTCCAATAGGCTGATCACCCCTCTGAGTAGATAGAAAGGTCCGTAGGTATCTAAAGGAGACACTGGCAGCAGCCATGCATTATTCTGACAGAATCAGTGGAAGAAAGCAGTCGAAGATAGCCGAAGAATAACATTTCATGTGATAAAGGCATTATTTGTGAAATAAAAGAGCAAAGGTTAGAAGCGCATTAAAGGAAAGAGATCAGTCTAGAGGAATTGTGGTGAGGTACCAGGGCGAAGTAATTCTGTGTAAGGGTGAAAGGACCTGATACTTCACTTAACAATAGGAACTCTGACTGTTCCAGGAACATAGTGCAATTTACCTTGCTCAGGAACCACGGCCGACCATTGAAATTAATAATACATAGTTCAAATCAATAATAACTCAGATAGAGTAAGAGGAAAAAATATATATTAATAAAGAACCCTTGTCCCTTGTAGAACCCAGTAGATTTACACGTTGCAGTATTAATAGTTTCCTTTCATACAAAACTGATTAATGTTTAGACATCTTTTCAACACCAACACCATGCGACACCAAGGCATTCTAACTGAAAAAAAAATAACAAGGGGAAAAAGGAAATTTTCCAAACTCGAAAAATCAATTTTGTTGGGATGGGGGGGGGGGGGGGGGGGGGGGGGGGGGGGGGGGGGCAAAGGCTTCGAAATAACTAATATTCTACCTATAGTTCTAACCCAGTAAATTTTAAGATCCCTCCCTCCAAACTGCAGACATTAATTGCTTCCGTACGTCTCCCAGGGGAAGAATCACAGATTAATGTTAATTCGGCTTTTATTGAGTTTGCTATACGGAGAGAATGCTAAGGTTTTCTTGGCATGGTGAAAGATCTCAACCCCCCTTCTATTGGTTTAAAATTCATTGCCTATGAATCAAATTCTTTAGATATGATATGTTTAGACACAAAATGACTTATAATGGGGGGTGTTCCAACTTCTTTCAGTATATAGCACTTTTTTTTACTTAGAAAAATAGTTTTTTTCACAATTCAAAAGTGGGGAGAGGAGGCTCCTGACTTTTAATGAACAAGAACATTTTTCTTTAGAAAAAAATTATGCCAGAAAAAAGAGGGACACATTCCTCCCATGACCCTAACGTTTCCATTTCTATAGACTTTTCACGTAATATAGAGTCTGACAATGTTCCAAGTTATATTGAAATTTGCCCACAAAAACTGTAAAGAAGGTAGCTTTTGATGGTGAATTTTTACAAAAATTCATTCACCGCGACACCTTTCTGTTTTTGTCCCCATTTTCCCGAAAGTGAGGGAACACTAAATCTCATGCATTTATTTATCTGTCTATCTGTCAGTCTGTAGTTCTGTGCGTCCGTCACAAAAACATTATTCTTGACTGTATATCTTTTGAAGGTTGAAGGAGAATAATTTTTGACCACGTGACATTTACTTTGAAGATTGACCTACTTTTAAATAATTTCAAACATTGAGTGGACCATAACTTTGAATGAGAAGAAATAGGACTTTCAAATATCAAATATGTATGATACCTGTGACAAGAACTTTCTAAATACACTATGATTATGATCTCATGACCTTGACCTTTTCCTACTTTTCAGAACTTAAAACTTGTTAATGACTTTTAAATGAGAAGAGATAAAACTTTCATATTTAAGTGATGTAATGACCTTTCAAAATACACAATATTTTTTTATCTCGTGACCTTGACCTTGACGTTTGACCTACTTTTCACAAATGTATTTTTTTCCTTATAACTTCTGATTATGAAGAGATTAGGCTTTTATATTTGACATGTGCATTACCATTGACAAGATTTTCCGAATATGCTATTTCTGACCCCTTGACCATCACAGTTGACCCCCTTTAAAAAGAATCAATCTTCAAGTTGGAGATTACTTTTGAATGACATTTGACACAGCGTTCAAATTTGACACAAAATGCATATGTGATATTATGAAATCTATTTCTATATGTATTTATTCGTTTTGAATTATTTTTTCATATCGTTTTGAGAAATATGATCTTAAAATTTGATTAACTAAAAGTTCTATTGCGCACCTGGATGGAGTTGCCTGAGTAAAGTTTTATTCTATGATTTCATTGGCTCTTTCATTTGATTGGTTGTTTACTATTTTTTTCATTACAAGTATAAATTTACCGCGCTTTACCTTAATATCAGAGCAGTAATAGGTTTTCCAGAAAAAAGTTTATTTTAAATCCAGTGTCCATCATACGCATCTTATGGTATGTAAAGGCCGGCTAACACGATGAGATTTGTAGTATAATTCAAGTATAATACAAGTATTATAATACTTTGGTGTTATAATACTTTCTTGTACACACGCTAATACAAATCTTATAAGATTGTAAATAAACTATTATTCCCACGTGTTTTCTCCTGCCATATTTCTCTCTCTGTCAAAATAATAAAAACGATAATAATAAACTCTGCTTCTAGCATTTTTTTGGTGGTAGCGACAGCTTGATATATTCCAAAAGTCCTCTTCCCCTTCCCATAAAACACGAGTTTTTCGATATCTTTACTCGAAAAGTCTGCCATTATTATTTACCATGTGCTTTATTTAGTAATGATATAAATAGGATGAACCCCAATGTAAGTACATTCGATTGGTTGAAAGTAAAAGGCGAGTTAAGACTTGTATTAGAAAATAGAGTATTGCTCTATTCTTAATACAGTTTTATAAGATTCGAAAAATCTTATGATACACTGTATTAAGAGTGTATACACAGTAAAATTTTGTATTATAATACAAATGTTATGATACAAATCTTACCGTGTATACCGGCCTGAACTTGTACGTTTGATTATGTGTTTCATTGCCATATACAGATTTGATTTACGTTATTATTTTGATTGCAAACGTTTTATTTTATTGTATTTTTGCATTCAAATCTGTAACTGAATAGTGATGAGTCTGTAAGATTTCAATTTGAATTGTTTACAGTACACATTTTTTCATGGAGTTTATTTTTCTTAAATGTATACTGTAGGTAAATTATCTCATTTTATTTTCTAAATTTTTGTAATTTTGACTTATGTTCTTTGTTTATTTTAGATCAATGCCTTTATTTCCTGAATAAATTATGAAAACATAACATCTGCCTTACTACTCGGTTGTGTAAACACATATAAAGATGCAGAATTAACGAATAATTTACTTGATAACTTTTCTTTATTACTCTTGTTTAAGAGTCAGTGAGTTCAAACTACGTTCGGAGAAGGATATGGAGATAACGAACAGTATTCAATCTCAAAGTCCATTAAACAATATACAAAATCAGAGCAGAGCAAGCACGGACCTACGAAACATCAGAGGTGGGATCAGGTGCCATGGAGGAGTGAGCATCCCCTGCTGACCGGTCACACCCGCCGTGTGCTCGTTGTCATGATCAGGAAATAACAGAAAAAATCCGTCGTCAATTCAGTGTATAAATAATGGACTATCAATTGGTATGAAAAACGTCAGTCAGCATTTGACTCAATGATAGATTGTATATGCTGACAAGGTCATTGTATGATATCGTAACAAATATGTTTATACAAGCATATATATAGAGAACTCTCTATATGAATTTGGCAAACTTAAGTACATAACTTAAAAATAAAACTTGATATCAACTTTGCAATGCAGTGTTAAGCTTTAAGTCAATTTTTAGCTCCTGGAAGCCTTTACAGTACTGCGTTTATATTTCTATCTTTTTTACTATTCCAGGGGGGCTTCCTACTTGCAGAAAACTACTAGCCCGACCCTCAAAAATGGTAGCCCCGGACGCTGGGCGATTTTAATTGCAGACCTCTGATTAAAAAAAGGGCTATCACTGCACTCAACTTCTTTTTATACAAAAGCCCGTTTTCAACAGGTACTTGTTTATGTGGTCTAAAGATTTCCTGTTCTTGACTTTCAATAAAGTCTACAACTGCATTATGTACGTATGAAACGTGTCAAGCAAATTACAAAGCTTTTTTTATTATTTCAATGAGGTGCAACAAAAACGTAGACTCACCGCAATTGCTTTTTTGTGTTTCCGAATTTCCTCAATGCTAATACAAAGTGCCCAACGCAGCTCCATCCGTATCCTGCAGAGGTGCAGTTAGTTTTAATTGAGTGCGCATGCTCGATCAGGTATTCGGAACTCCTCGATTCAATTTACCGAACTCCTCTAAACAGCAATATTCAGAATGTTAAGCTTTTGGGCTAGTGACAATGTCCAAAAATGTCCGTGAATATTTGTGGGGTTGAATCTAATTTTAGTTTTTTCAACCTCATAAAGTAATTTTAGACATAATTTAACCACTTCATTTGGGGGTTATCCCAACAGTACGAAAATACCCTCACACTGCTAAAAAATACGTTCATTTTACTCCACAATGTATCTCTCGTAAGAAGGGACAGAGAGACAGACGGACGGACGCCGGACAAAATGTGATCAGAAAAGTGCCCTTGAGTCTTCGCACACACTTAAATTGTTAAGCAAATGCAATTCTAAAATCTCTTTATTGGGAGAATTCTACTCATATTTTTAATTTAACATCTAGTTTATTGAAACAAACAGATTTGATACATTACTCAACAAGAGAGAGCTTTCAATCCAAAGAGGGTGAACTGTGTTTCAGATATTTGCATTTGTTGATTTTAATTTGTGGGTTTTTTTTCATAACCTAAAAACAAATTTGTCTGTGGAAGCTTATTTTAAATTAAGGTGCATTTTCTTCCACATTATGTCTTGAAAGGGTGTGTATATATAAAACAATTTGAAAGCAAGATAACCTTACAAAATCAACATGACAGTTTACTACACTAAGAAACAGTTAGATTGTTTAGGAGGGGTATAACAATTAGATCTACGAGTATTATATTCGCACCAAACTTTACTCTGCCTTTACTTTGTCCCTTTAAAAATTGTCTCCTTAAAAAAGTCGAGGATATGCCATATTTTGATTCCTCTACACCAGAATACAGGCTCGGATCTGTGAATTTGGATATTGCAAATTATAGACATTTTGAACCCCTTTGTCTTACTGAAAAAATACAACTAAAATACCCCGTCTTTCCAGCTTATACTTTTAGTTCTCTTTATAAGGAAGAAACTTTTCAAAATTATATGTCAGCGTTGAATATTTCAATATTCCAAAAGAACCAAAATGAATTTGAACTTCCATATCTGAATTGGATTCGAAAATTTATAAAAAAAAATCCTCACAAATATTCATACCGGGTTCTAGAAAATATTGAGCCAAGCCTCTTTCTTTACTCCTCACTAAAATATTAACAGTAGTGAGAGAGAAACCTCAAGAGTACTGTGCAACAATATTTTCAGGAATTTGTGTAAATTAGATGTGGATACCTAAAATTTCCTATGAGATTTTAGACAATTTGAAAGCACAATATTTTACCAAAACAGCTTTAAAACTTAGAATTTTTCAACTTTACATACACAACCATCCTCCACGAAAAATTAAAGTCAAGACTTTTTTATATCATTGACATGCTTTTTCAATAAAACGGGAATTCGTAAATTTACTTACCTAATCTTTGGCCATTTGCAAAATTATTTTGATAAATAGAAATATTCTGATTGTATACAAGTAATCTAAATTTGATATCAAAAAGGATGCTTGAGTTTCTGAATGCCAATATCTATGTGGTTTGTTGACCAGATCTTCTCACAATCTATCGGAATTCCCATGGTTATCATTTGCTCCTAATTATTAGCAGACTTATTTTTATATTAAAATGAAGTAGAATTTATTCAACATCTTATACTTGGAAAGATGAAAACACTTGCTGTGGCCTTCAAATAGACATTTAGATATATCGACGACATGTTGTCAATTAATAATGGTTATTTCCATTTTTATGTTGATACGATATATCCCGGTGAGTTTGTGTTAAAAATACAACAGAGTACTAGCCTGACACATCTATTTCATATTCGGATATTTTACTTGAAGAAGACGTTAACAGTTATTTAACAACCTTGCTCTATGATAAACTTTTCCATCGTCAACTTTCCTTATATGTTTGAGTTGATTTCATACGCAAGATTAATGTTTTTTTTTATTATCAAAACAAAAAAACTGTCTTCGTGTATAAAATCATTCCTGTGTTAACTGTTGTGTATTTTCTATTAGTTGTAAGATTGAATCGTTCAATCTTACAATTATAGAGTTGCAAAATTGTGTTAAATAAAACTAAATTGCTGATAATTCTTTTAGCATGGAGAATATCTGGTTTCTTTTAATTTGTTCACTGCCATTTATCGTAATCTATATATTAATCGGGTACTCGTGACTGTTTGTTTATTTGTTTGATTTTCAAAGATCATTACATTGATTGATGTACTAGTACCAGCAGACCCAAGAGACTATACAGCTATTTTATATGTAATTAGTGTTAGTTGTATCGGATTTCACAAATGACTAAATTAAAATTTTTTAAAATACCGAGTCTTTGAATATACTATTACATGGTATTTTATATCTAATTGAATAGTTAAAATCTAATTGCTTAAGAATTTTTTTTTGTTCAAAAGACTTCATGTAGATGTTCGAACATTTTTATTCATGCATGGCAAAAGCTTTAAGAAAGTCTGAAGAATTTAAATACCGAATGAATGTGGTGAAAAAAATATATCTATACTGCTTTGTATACGAATAAACACATAATCGAGGAATCAGGTAGAGACATTCCGTCGAGTTTATATTTCCCTAAGTTTGCACTGTTAACTGTTGAAATTAACAGTTGGTGAAAATGAGCGATTGTTTCGTAAGTGATGTTATTTCCTTAATACTCATTTTCATAGAAATGAGTTGTATTCCTGAAAAAACTGGATTAGAATACCAAGGAGGAATGTCAAGCGTGTTTTGTGGTTCGTTATTTAGTTTTCCTTGGTGTCCATGCTACAAAGACTGTTGTGCGTGTGGATTCGGTGCTTATTTAGAAAAGCGAATGAGTAATTATTGTTCGAAATATGAAGATTTAAAACGTATATTAAAGAATTTTGAAGAACCTAAAGAAAGGTCCAGAATATCAACAATCTGTGCTAAAATGGAGAAAAATGTTTTTGATAAGGAAGCAGCTTTAAAGAGAGCGCGAGATATATACCGTTACATAGTATTTAAATACGTATTTTTCCCACGATCCGTAGTTGGAGCTCTTTTTGGCACAATTGAACTTACCGTATACTATACACTAAACCATGAAAGTATTTTCGCCCTTGGAGACTTTTCGTACGCATCGCTTATTGTTGGCTCGCTGATTAACCTTTACATTGTGGGCCTTTCTATCTTTATATTTGTAGCCATTAAAATTCCTGAGCTAGGAAGGGGAAATGAAGAAACAGAATGGAAAATCTATGAAACCTTTGTTATAGAGAAGGAAATGTGGGATAAAATTTCAAAAGATCGAGCAGAACAAGATTTCAAAAATCATCTAAGTGTGACTGTCCATTATTCTATCCTCCTGTTGTACAAAATAATGGATGGAACAATGAATTCCCTATTATTAATCACATCGATTTTCCTGTTACAACAAGAGTCCTCTGATGTAGTTTCGCTTGTTGCGTTCGGAGTCAGTGCCATTGAATGTCTGTTGGATGCATATGAAGTGCTGTCGATTAGCGCCAGCTTCATTGCTCATCTTTGTGAGAGTAATTCCTGCAAAAGTCACTCTTCAACTGTATCACCAGGATCATGACTAAATCATACTTTTTTCTTTGGTTTATTTTTTCTGTATTGAATCCCCCAATAAAGAAATATAAAAAGTGAAAAACAAATATTCATATTTATCTTTTTGTGAATAGATTTAATAAAAAGTAGGTTGTACGTACTTCACTTTTTGCTCATGTGAAAAATCCTTCCATATCAAGATTCCTATCGGATATAACCAAGTCCCTTCTAGGGTTTCCGGATAGGACCATTGGCTTAATCTCAAAAATGCGTTCAAAAAAAACATCATCACGCAATCACACAATTCGCCATCGTACTAACACAATACTTGCGATGTCATGTTGTGTGTTAGCGCGACGACATGTTGAACACACAACACGTTGTCACGCTAACAGGTTCACCACCACGCTTACATATAACAAGCTTCCGAGCTGACACACAACTCGCGATGTCGTGCTGTGTGAGGGAGACAACATTGAAAACGTGTTAGCTTGACGACATGTTGTCTGAAGTTGTGTTAGCGTGACTGCTTGTTTTGTGTTAGCGCGACGGCGTGTTGTGCGATCTTGTATTTGCGCTATTGGGTGTTGTGTGTTAGCACGGCGGCACAAACTTGCGTTAGCGTGACAGGGTGTTTTGTGTTAGCGCTGTGGCGTGTTGAGGTTTTGCGAATGGCTCTATCGGGACACCATATCTTTCATCTATGCAATTATGCTCGCCCATCGAACGTACATTAGTAGCTTATTTTCCCAATATACCGGTCACAGTACTTTAGTGGTAGAGCGTTTGCTCCGAATTCGTGATCGGGAAGAATTTCACGTTCTTAACAACCAGTTGATAGGAATCTAAAGGAAGACAAACAAAACAAAATCTTATACAACAACTAGTTGTTAAGAATATACCGGTATCTTGTAATTATTGGTATTCATAACAAGCAGTTCTAGACTTTTTTCTCACCAAATTTTCTTTTAGATTTACAACAACAAATTTTAATTGTTAAGTATATATCTTGTGAAATTCTTTTTGTATTTTCAACATGCAGCTGTTAAGAATATATTTTGTGAGGCATATGGAGATGACGAGTATTCAAGATCAGAAGTCCATAAAATAATACAAAATAAGAGCAGAGTCAGCATGGACCTCCAAAATATTAGAGGTGGGATCAGGTGCCATGGAGGAGTGAACATCCCCTGCCGACCGGTCTCATCCTCTGTGTGCTCCTTGTCATGATCTTGAAATAACGAAAAAAGTCATAAATGCCAATTCAGTGTATAAATATTGGACTAACGATTAGTATGAAAAACGTCAGTCAGTATTTTACTCAATCATAAATTGTATTTGCTGACAAGGTCATTTTATCGACCATAACTTATGAAATGATGACTTTAAACGAAACTTCCGATATTCTTGTTTCATCAACTTGTTTGTCAATAATTTACATCGTTTTAGAAATTGTTCATACGTAGAGCATGCTCTTGCGTATCGAATCAACTGATAAATATATACTCCGTATGCAGATGATTAAGGTATATTGCTGTATAAGTAAGGGGCGTTGACAATAGAAAAGTTAAAGTAATCGCTGTTTTCACAGAGCTCGGTTGTAAGCTTACCATTAACGTCTTTTTCAAGTAAACTAACCAAATATGAAATATATGCGTCAGACTCTGTGATATCTTTCATCTCAAGCTCACCAGGATATATCGTATCGACACAAGAATTGAAATTACAATATTATTGTTAATTGGGAATACGTCGTCGGCATACCCTGGGTATCTGAATGCTGAGTTGAAGCCTTCAGCAAGTGTTTCCCTCTTTTCACGCATAGTATTTTGAACAAATTCTACTTCATATGAATACAAAAATAAGTCTGCTACATGTAATATCTAGGCGCAAATGATACCCGTGAGAAATTCCGATAGATTGTTGGAAGACCTGGTCACCAAAAATAACATAGATTTTGTCAATCAGAAACCCAAGCATCTTTTTGCGTTGACTTCAGAGTACTGGTAAAATTCTTTTGGAATTCTTAACAAGCAGTTTTAAGACTTTAGTCTCCTTGTCCTTTCGATTGTTAAAAAGAAATACCTTCTTTGCCTTTTTAACAACTAGTTGTTAAGATTTTATCTTTTTACAATCTTAAGTACTCTTCACACGCAGTAATTAAGACTTTATTTTGATTGAATTCCTTTGCATTTCTAACAATCTGTTGTTAAGAAGACATACAGAATGAAATCCTGTTGACGTTCTTAATAAAGAGGTGTGAAGAATCCATTCTGTTGTCTTCCCTTGCATTTCTAACAACCAGGTGTTTAAAATAGATTGTTTAAAGTATGTATAGATTTCGGTTGTCCTTAACAACTAAACAGAGCTTTTCGTGAAATGGAATGTGGAACGTGTTGTACAATATTTCTTTTAAAGGCAGTTACATAAGAAATCAATATCAATTTGTGCCTTGATCAAAGGTCACTGTCAACGTAAAGTTTAGTTTTACTTTAGAAAAATAGCTTGTGTTAATATTTGAATCAGGTTATAGATTCTTTTCAGCAGCGGACAACTTTGGGCTCCATTTTTTAAAAAGATTGATCTAAAAGAAAAGCGATACAAAATTCGAGGTAAATTACATAATATTTTATTTCATAATATATATTTGTTAAAACTGCTGTTTAGAATTTCTTACTTCCACAACATAGATCTGTTCAACAACAGGCTTTAAATACATTAAAGGTCATTTCATATGCCCGTGTTTCTTTTCTCCTTTTAAAAATGTTTGAAATATACTGAAAGGCGTATTCCATTTTTTATTTCCAGCTGTATTTCTGTATTTCTGTATCAGATTCTGACCATGTGATAAATAAAAAAAATTAAATCGGATGCTTTTGATAAATAAATGTGAAATGTATATTAATTAATGTGAAAAGATTGAAAAATCAAATTCATTCAAGAGTATCAATTGTTCAAAACCCTGTAGATAATTGATGTAAAAAACGAACATGTATCATGCTGTTTTGATGGATTTAAAGTGCTCAGTCGAAATACCGAAAGAATAGAAATAACAAAAGTGCATACATTTGTGAATTAAAGTCAAATAGTTGAATTGCAAGAGTGATAAATCGAAAGAAATAAAATGTTTAATGTACACATCCATTATGGTCAATAAGTAATAGTTATTGAACAAAATGAAATGACACATAAAATACTCATTTCAATTAAAAGTTAAGAAGATGAGTTTCAAGAGTATTTTGATTAAGATTATTGAAATAATGGTACTATATAAATGTACATACGAGGGTTGATCCAAACGTTAGGTCACAACTTCGATAAGATTGCTACTAGTCGACGTAAATTTACAAAATTAAATATGATGGAAGCTATATTTATTTCGCATCAGTCCTGAAAAGGTGAAATCAAAACGATTTATACTTTTCACAATATCGAATTATATAATATTATCATGTTTGATTTAGGAAGTAGCTGCACCTAAATAAAGTCTTATGACGCGCCGTCATAAATGTACAGTTCAACGTTCCAACTTCTTTTCATTTAAAATATTTGAGATTCACGAACACATTCACACATTTCACTATCTTTAAGAATGATTTGCACCATTTGTAAACTAATTCTTTTCATAATTTAGTCATCTGTGAAAATTCGTTTAACAGTACCATAAGACAAAATCTTCTAATATTACTCTAACCATTACACGTCTCTCTCTCTCTTTTTTTTTTTTTTTTTTTTTTTTACAAAATCAGACACTATTGAACGTTTCCGCACGAATTCCTTTCTTTAGGTCTTCTTGTCTTCTGCAGATCGTTCCATGACCCACCAAAAATTGCTGAAATAATTTATAAACAAGTTTCTTATTCAAATTATCTCCTCTATAAGTCTGATTTATCATCGTAATTTTCCCTATACTGGCGATTTCCCGATTTTGAAAGAAAAACGCATAACTGCTCGTTTCGGTGTTTTATTGCAGCCCGGAGGACCGAGCTGCTTTATACATATAAATTTAAGTGTTGGTGTATGGAGATTGGGGTGGGAGTAGTTATTCAGAATTAAAGGTTTTCTAAACATTAAAAAGGTTGTTAATATGAATTTTCTTTCCTTTTATATATTAAGAGATACATAATATATTTACTTTCATAAAGTGAATCTGTAAAAATATATGTGCTTTTCATATTAAATAAATGAATTTACTTATCATTTACTATAGAAAAAACGACAGGTCCTTTTTTTTTTAGATTATCGAATTTTACCTTTCGGATAAGAACGTACTCTGCACACTTCGTGTTTTAAATTCTAAAATTGAAAATTGCTGAATACATTTTTAAAATATACGAGTTGATTGAAATATACGTACTAGGTGATGCGTGTGTGTAACTTCAATTTATATTTTATGCAGCCAACATTTACTTGAGGAACTGATCAAGTTTAATATCGTATCGTTTTTGATTGATTTTTATCCGACTACAAGTTCTCAAAATATTCTCGACTACATGTATCATCTCCGTGATCAATAAGACACATGCCTTCTCACACCTGATAAAACCTAAATAATTTTTACAAGAATGTTTTTCCGATTTTCCGATATAAACATAAGTCTTACAAATACTTTGAAGGAAACCGTTGTAAATAGCTTCATGCATTACAAACAGGAAAAAAAAGTCCTTGAAGCGGATATATTTCAAATTAAAAAGGTGAATATAAAGAACATTGATCGATAAAAAAAAAAACAATAAACGATTCTTCTTATTCTAACTCTATTTTTCGTTACAAAAATCTAATATGTTTATTCCTTAACTGTCAAGGCTGTAATATCACAACAAAGTTTTAGATTTAAAAAAAAATCAGCAATTCCTATGATATAAAAAATATATGTACCTCCGGGATATTGATACATATAATTTAATATCTTAGAAAAATAATTATAAATAGATATTTATGCATAAATCAAATATTCATGAAAGTAAGAACATGTATACAGATAATTGTTCAAATTCTTACACATACATGTATAAACTTGAGGATTTGATCCGAATAAGGGGCCCTTTTCAATATATCCCCTATATATGTAAGTACAGTTAAATGCACTATAAATACACCAATTATTTTTCAACATTTAAATCAATATCTTTGCGTCACACTCGATAGGACACTTAAGGAAATTCCATGTATCGCGTACGATCTTACTGCGGATCGATATTTGTATCTTGAAATATTTCTTAATTTGTGTATATGTATTTGTTAATTTTAAAATAGTCGATGGGTCAAAGGTTTAAAGCTTCGTAGGTTTATCGTTTTTAGGTCTTCAATTTTTGGATTTGTTCTATGGTGGCCAATTTCATAGTTTATATGTTACTTCTTCAAATAAAACGACATTGTCGAATTGAATGTATATACAAACTTGTAACACCATTTACTGCTTTAACGTACCAGATCAATTGATCTGATTTGTCAGTAGGGTGGTATTTTAACCTGTCTAGAATTCAATCAGAACTTAATCTTAATGACATTGATTTCTGGAGATACATATTTTATTTCTTTTTACACAATCTTACTTGCGTGGAAACTGGAATTTATTTTTTGGCTTCAGATAAGTAAATGGGGGTTTTGCTCTCAATTACAGACAACAAATTTATCAAATTATAGCAAAACTATAGCTTTCTCAAAGATAAACTGAAGAGCGATTTATGTCTTATGTCTTTTGTTTTATGATTAGTGAATACAATTGTCAGGTAGGTTAATCCCTGGCCAAAGACACGTTTCCATTGTAATGTAATGTTAAAACCTTAATGACATGATTTTCATTTTCCTTTTTCCTGAATATGACCCAGACCACATGTATTATGTACATTTTCTAATAATTACAAACGTCCCTGACGTCTTTCAAATTTCATGTGGTAAAAAAAAACATTTGACCATGTGTCCTGAATTTAAATCACAAAACTTAACTAGGAGATGTGAGTGATAGTATTTAAAAGTTTGATTGATGCATGTTCTTCTGACATAATTTAATTTTGCTTGTATTCTTGCCTCTCATTGGTTGATTTCCAAAAAGGAACGCATAACATTTTGTATAATCTGGTTTGGTATGGGGACACACCCCCTTGACAACCAGCATAATCATCTGTATCCATCAATCCCCTCATTTCCGGTCCTTGGGATTCATGGAAAATTCTAGATTAATGAATGTACAAGACAGTTGCTCGATCTTACCTAATTAAAACAAGCATCATGGCTGCTAGATCTATGTATCAGTTTTTACCTCCCCTCGCTTCCCATTACTTCCGTTACTACGGTTGAATTATTGCGCGGTAAATTTGAACTCATAAAAACAACAATTTGACATCCCCAGTTGTTTAATTATTTTAAAATTGAATTATAAGGAATGACTCTAATTCTTGGCCAAATTATCGAGTACGATATGGTTTGGGTCAGTTTACGCTTTTTTAGCGTAAACTGACCCAAACCATATTATACTCGATAATTTGGCCAAGAATTAGAGTCTTTCCTTAAATAAAGCGGTCAAACTTAATCTGACCTATACCATCACTTAGTGATATTGTCTTCTTGAAGCTATGAAAATTGTAATATTTTTAAATTACAAGAAAAATAAGAAGAATCCGACCTTATCTCTCTACTTTTTATATCAGCCGTTTTCGTATATTTTATTTATACTTTTAGAAACAGTATTTTTTTTACATGTAATTAAAAGTTCCTGAAAAAAATGAATTTCTAACCCCAAGAAAACCAAATATACAACAGGAAAAGATAAAATTTCGGGATTGATTTCGAAGAAAAAGAAAAAAAAATGATTCAAAATACCCATTAACTAAGAAGATCTGACCCACAATTATCTAAATTTGTAAATTGTCACACGTTGGACATGGATTTGAACTAGTTAACAAATAAAGAGCAAGAGCCATCTTATGTATAAAATAGCCCTGTAGTTATATCAATTAATTAATTAATTACCCTCTTTCCCAGTTCATATATCAAAATAAAGTAGAAACTTAGTGCTTTCGTTTTCTTTAATAAAATTTTGTTTTGAGAATCCAGATATTGGATAACAGGTTCGAGAAATTGCAATGTTCTCGAAATTTGCAGAAAACATGCGTATTTGACAGCCTTCAGCAAAGAATTAAAATATGAGCACAGCCCACGATCCTTATATGAAATATTGAAAAATTGTGTGCTCCTTGTCATGATTAGGAAATAACGGGGAAAATCCGTCGTCAATTCAGTGTATAAATAATGGACTAACAATTGGTATGAAAAACGTCAGTCAGCATTTGACTCAATGATAAATTTTATTTGCTGACAAGGTCATTGTATCGACCATAGAACTTACGAAATGATGATTCTAAACGAAACTGCTGATATTCTTGATTCATCAACTTGGTTGGAATATTTACCTCGATTTACCTGATTCACACCACTTCTTGAAAGAGTTTACTATAAAAATATAAACAATTCTTCATTATCCTACCCTAAAGTGTTGTTTCTTTCTACAATGTTATTCCTTTTCGGCGCTACATTTGGACAAAACCAAGAGGAGTATGGTAAATGAGGGAAGATTTAAAAAAAAAACTCACTTTGAGAAAAGAAAAAATTTAAAATTTTCAACTACATGTTATCAAGGAAAGCTCGTTGTACAGACTTTGTAAAAACCTATGGTAGAATTGTATAGTGGAAACATCTTACCATTTATTTTTAAATTCCCCTTTAAAGTATCCACTTTGGAAACTTAAGATGATAATTTTAAAAGACATTTATGATTGACTTTATTTATCTAATATAATGAAGGGTTATGTCATTGTACTGCAGTTCGGAAATGGTAATTTTTTTTATTACAACAATGTGACCATAATTTGTGCGAAAAACCATGTGAGCTTGAAGAGTTTGTTGAGCTGTATATATCACAGTTAATTCAATACGATAAGAACATAAGAGCATGATCTACTTATGAAAAATTTCTAAAAGGAGGTAAATTATTGACAAGCTAGTTGGTGAAAAAGAATATCAGCATCTCGTTTAAAGTCATCATTTCGAAAGTTCTATGGTCGATACAATGACGTTGTCAGCAAATACATTTAATCACTGAGTCAAATGCTGTCTGAAGTTTTTTTTATACCGATTGATAGTCCATTATTTATACACTGAATTGACGACGGATTTTTTCCTGACCATGACAAGAAGCACACGGCGGATGTGACCAGTCGGCAGGAGATGCTCACTCCTCAAAAGAACCTGATCACACATCTGATGTTTTGGGGGTCAGTGTTGGCTCAGCTCTTATTTTGTATTGTTTTATGGACTTTGATATGGAATACTGTTCGTTGCATCCATATCTTTATCATTCAAATTTATTATGTCATAAGTCTATGGTCGATAAATTGCCTTGTCAGCAAAAACAATTACTATTTTACAATTTTGAGTCAAGTGATGACTGCCGTTTCTCATTCTAATTGTTAGTCCAATATTTATGCACTAAAAAGAGACGCTTTTTCCGTTGTTTTCCGAGCATGACAAAGTGCACAAGACGGTTGTGACTGGTCGACACGGGGATGCTCACTCCTCCATGACACCTGATCCCACCTCTGATGTTTCCGAGGTCTGTGTTTGCTTTGCCTCTGTTTTGTATTATTTTATGGATCTTATGTACTCTTCGTTATCTCCATATCCTTCATTAAAAAATATAAGGAAAAAATGAAACATACCTCTAAAAAGGATTAATAAAAGCTGTTTGATAAGGAGATCGTTGTACTAAATCATTTATGTGTGCTGAGTCCTGTACTCCTTACTTCAATAACGAAGAGTGATTTCATACATTAAATGACTCTGATTTTGTTAAAAATCAACAGCTTAAAAACTCACAACTTTTCAATTTTATACACAACCATTCCACAAAATGAATTAAAGTCCAGGAAAGGCAAAATGGTAAAAATCAGAAAAACAATATAGATTACATGTATTCTGATTTTTACCATTTTGTGTTACCTCATAAAATAAACCTGGGTTAGTATATTTTTGTAAAGTTTATATTACGCTTTTAGCACTAATCTAACATATTTTATTGAAATTTGTTATCTGTAAATCTTTACTGAGTATGATTTGTGCATATTTGTTATTTGATTGAAGTATATATAACAAATATAAATATTTTCCAAATCTATTTTATTTTCTTAGACAAAGGAGAAAACGTTCAAAGATTTTTTCACCTTTCTAAGCCAGTGAAATGATATTAAGTCTCCTCGGAAGAAAAACAAATTTTGTATCATCTGTCCTTAAAAAAGCTGCTTTTAGAGTAAGTGATTGTGAGATAAAGTAAAAAGGAACACTTTGGTTTTTGTTTTAATATATTTAACAAATTCTTCTTTGTAACTTCTTCTTTTTTACTTTCTCTTCGAGAAAATATTTGAAATAAAATAAATATTCACATAGATTAAATATTACAAGTTCCTGACACCAAAAGAGCTAACCATTCATAACCTGTTCAAATGTTCACGGAAGGGCTACTCCCTCACGCTTAGCGATGCCCTTGTTTAAAATAGAAAAATCACGCAGTGAGGAACTCAAATTAATTTTCTGATCCCTGAATTAATTAGCTCTCTGATATTCTTCGCATGGCCTTTTTCTTTTAGACTGCAGATATTTCCATTTACATTTCATTCAGCTTGGTAAAGTTATTTCATTTACTTCCTGTACAGTTTCCATTGTTCCCTCGGCTTTTCCTGGGATTTAAATGATCATTGACGCAGCAAAACTGTCTTTCTGAGTACATTAAAATCGATGGGCGCTGAAAAAAGTTTTATTTTAGAAGTATTTTAACTAATATCCGCACTAATTTTATCAGTGTTTTTCATATATACTCTCAAAGTAGCAAATGTAACATGAAGGCGATTGAACGGATACATATTTTATGTAGGGCAAACATACATGTAGACCTCTTAAAAGTAAGAAGACTCCAGTTTATGAATTTTCCAATAATCTCGATTGCGATTGTTTTTTCTGCAATGCATTCAATGACTCATTGTAAGCTACCTCAAAATCAATAATATTATGACCATTATGAAAAGTTGCAAAGCACAAGGAACAAAGTGGTAATTTGCAGTCATTGCAGAAAAGATCCTGGATTTTACTGGGATGGACATCACAGTGTTCTACTAAAATTTCTTTTCCCCTCTCCTGATAAGGAACAACGTCATGTTGATGTTGCTTTTTCACGTTAACATGGATATGTTTGCATGGCTTACACATTTTCATGCAGCAGGGTTTGCAGTAAAATTCTGAGTACTTCCTGCACATGTCACACTCTACGAAATGTTGCGCACTATCAGGCAATTCCGAGTTCAGCAAACCTGTTAAAACATTTGAATATTAAACGTTGTTTATGAATTCTGCTTCAGTCTAAATTGCTAAATTGGTCACAATTTCTCTGATAATTCTGAAATAAAATGTTATTGTACATGTTATAGTTATGGAGTTATGCTGAATATAGTCCTGTATGAAAAATGATATCAAACGAGTCGAGTCTCGTTAAGGTCGTATTTTTTTTCAAGAAGAATGGAACGAGATATACATCGTTCTGAAAACATTGCCTCTCCAGTGAATTTTTGATTTACCTGAGGCAGTCCTAGAGGGTAACAGAAAACAAAAGCGTTAAAGGTAAATGAACTAATCCGTTCAAAAATACCTGCTTGAATGGAAATTACTTGTATTAAGTATTTTTCGAATTAGCTACACAGTTTAGTCCTTCTATGAGGGCCGTTCAAAAATTACGCGGACTTGGCTATTTGTTTTATTCTTCTAGACATCATATAGTTATGAAATTTCACAGAAATATGTTTCTCAAAGATTCTAATACATTTGTGGCAATAATTCTGCATTTCAAATAATTTCTCCTGTGTTTATATCGCTGATGGAGAGGTACGAAGCACGACAAAATGTGAAACAAAAATTTGATTCATGTTTTAAACCAAAGACCATAAAAATCACAATTTTAAACCCGACACCTTTGTTTTTCACAATGATACATTTGGTATGCTTAATTTGGTTGCTTAATATCTAGAGGTAGATCAAAGTATAAAAAAAAGAAAAATATGCATTTCCACTTTATAATCTCCAGTTGTGCACCTTATACCAATAGGAAACACTGACCAATCTTTCAAAGTTTAGGAAATTTATCATAAATTTTATTTCATCAAAAATGATTGATAAATACCAAAGAGCAGATTTAAAAGCAATTATTTATTTTCAGACTATGTACCCCCTCCCCCGACCAGTACCCCTAACCTAGTAACCCTAAGGATGAGTTACCTTTATTGAGTATAAATATGTTCTTAGATCATGGCATAATACCCTGAAGCAAAGGAAAAGATTTTTTTTAAAGAATCAATGTATTTTAACTCTATAATATAAGAGCTCAAGAACCCCTGAAAGGGGCCCTGAAATTCACAAATTTGGAAGAGGCATCTTCACCATATTTATAGTTCGTTGGATTCATACCCAGAAGCAGAGGAGAATTGTTTTCAAGATTTTATGTATTTTCACTATATAATCAATAGAGCTTCACCCTAACTCCAGAACAACTGACCCTTAGGCGATTAAATTCACAATTTTGAAAGAGGCTGCCTTATTCATTATAACCATGTACATGGTTAGTTTATTCAATACCTTGGAGCAGAGAAGAATATTTTTAAAGAAATAATGTATTTTTCACTATATTATCAATAGAGACATACCGTTCACGGTATCTCAGTCGGTAGAGCGCTCGTTCCGTGATCGGGAGCTCATGAGTTCGTATCTCGGCCGCTACTGACCAAGTCGTTAAAATTGGTAGCAACTGTTCCTTCGCCATGCGCTCGGCACTTTGAAGTTAAAGTTGTAGGTCCTTCGGATGAGACCTTAAAAACCGAGGCCCCGTGTCAGCGGCAGGCGTTGGCACGATAAAGATCTCTCAAAGCTCAATGGCCCTGAGTGCCGAGTAAAGGTCAAAATTTGTAGCCCTTCACCGGCATACGGTGACGTCTCCATATAAGTGAAAAATTCTCGAGAGGGACGTTAAACAATATACAATCAAACAATCAATCAATAGAGACCCACCCTAACACCAGACCCCTGACCCTGGGACCATGAAATTCACAATTTTGAAAGAGGCAGTCCTATTCAACATAACTGTGTTCTAGGTATGTTTTTAATGCTCAGGAGCAGAGAAGAATAAACTATCTTTAATTAATGCATTTTAACTATTATATAATCTATTTAGCCAAATCCTAGCACTAGAACCCCAGACGCTGGGCCCAAGGATTTCACAATTTTGGTATAGGACCCAACGGTGATTACAATCATACCAACAGTTTCACTTCTTGGTGTCCAGGAGTAAAGAAGAATATTTTTTAAGATTGCATTTATTTTGGATATTTTACTTAAAAAATACACTAATGATAATCTAACAACCATGCTTTATGATAAACGTGATGACTTTAACTTTTCTATCGTCAACTTCCCTTACTTGTGCAGCTATATACCTTCATCACCTGCATACGGAGTAAATATTCCAGTTGATTCTATACGCAAGAGCTTTCTCTACGTATGAACAATGTCTTAAACGAGGTAAATTATTGACAAGCAAGTTGATGAAACAAGAATATCAGCAGTCTCGTTTAGAATTATTTCGTAGGTTCTATGGTCGATACAATGACCTTGTCTGCAAATACAATTTATCATTAAGTCAAATGCTGACTGCCGTTTTTCATACCAATTGTTAGTCCATTATGTATACACTGAATTGACGACGGATTTTTTTCCCGTTATTTCCTGATCATGACAACGAGCACACGGCGGGTGTGACCTGTCTGCACGGATATACTCACTCCTCCATGGCACCTGATCCCACCTCTGATGTTTCGGAGGTCCGTGTGTGCTCTGCTCTTATTTTGTACATTGTTTAATGGACGTTGAGATTGAATACTGTTCGTTATCTCCATATCCCTCTTTTAGTGGTTTTGACCCGTCTTGCAGGCGCAGGATACAGAGGGCATGAAATTCACAATTTTTGTTTCCCTTCACCCATGTATGCTTTGAGCCAAAATTGCTCAAGTTTGTTTAGTAATTGAAGAGAAGAAGCTATAAATGTTATGCACGACGACAGACGACAACAGATAGCAACAAGTCACATGAGTTTACTCAAATGACAAAATAACAATAATAAGATTTTTTTTCAATATTTCGTATACAAAATAAGCTTCAATAGATCTTTCATTATGTCCATATTTTGGATCAGAGATTATGCTTTTTATGAAATATTATAAAAATGCTTCAATTTTAGGCAGTTTTCAAAAGAATTTACAGGATATTTGGGAAATGACGCATTGACTCGAGGGAAACTTTTGTCATGTTCAATAGATATATGATCACCAACAGTTCAGTTTATGGACTTTGAGACTGAATACTGCTCGTTATTTCCATATCCTTCTACAAGTAATAAATACTGCAATTTCAACCTAAACTGGGAAGTTTTTTGCAGAAATTTTAGGGCAAAAAAGGCCTTAAGTGACTCTTGTTCTTAGAGAGAGATGATCAAAATAAAGAAACTTAAGTTGTTGTTGAAACTAAAATCAGGGCCTGCAATGCCGCTCGCAGTTTTAATTCACCGCAAAAAAATCAATCTCAGATTTTATAAATATAAAAATCACGTATTTCAGCTGACTTAATGAAAATTAAAAATGGGTTTGCAGGCCATTTTATACGTCAGTAGGCTGCTTGTAGTGATTTGATCTAAGTTATCGATAGCGAAATGATATAAAGTTTGATTTATTTAGGTGTAATGAACTTAAGAAAAGGAAATAAAGTATGGCCGGGATACTTTAAAGGGATTATAACTAATAAAGTTATAAAAAAAATTCAAAACGATGTTTAACTCGTCTAATATTTAACACTTGAAACATGTTGTATATATGTACCTTTATTTACCGGTAAATCCACATTTTCTTCTTCTCTGTTTTTGTATTCAATTCCTTGAGTAAAAAGGATACAAAAAGTAAGAATTATATCGGATTTATATTATATGAAATACGATATAAATATAAAATCCTTGTTAATGACTTTGAACTGTTTCCTGATAATCTGTTATGATAATACAATTAATTGACTTGTATGATTAAGCTGTAAGAGTTACTTAAATATATATTTTATAATAATTTGATCAAAGTCTTTAAAAAAATATATTTTAAAATTAATATAAAATTTAATTTGATAAACTGTGAACATTAAAATATTAGAAAATCAATAAAATAGAGGCTCTGTTATTTAATTTTAATACGGAAAATTAACAATATATTGTTATCACAGAATATAAAACTCGATTATTTATAAATCACTTTAATGAAAACTTTATCTATATTTATCAGTTCACCAATTCTACCCTTTCCTCTACCTTATTATTGTCTTCGGTTCCTTATTAAAAAAATGCATCAGAGAGAGAGAGAGAGAGAGAGAGAGAGAGAGAGAGAGAGAGAGAGAGAGAAAGAGAGAGAGAGAGAGAGAGAGAGACAATGATATATATAATGTCGGACTGGTATAAAATTTTATGTATAAAATACAAACTGTGCTAATGATTTTATAATGTTTCCATAAGCTAGAACATTTTTGCAAAGATTTATAGTAACTTTTAATGGTGTTTAGGTCACATAACCTATAGATACGTTCTCATTCGGTCTACCTAGAGCTATCACCACTTTCAGCATTATTATTTCACATCTTTGCACTTCCCTGCATTCAAGTACCTATTCTAAATGACGACCTGTTGACTGTCTGTCCGCTCAGCACAATGTAAACAAAACCATCGCTACTTTTCTTTTATTACTGTAGATGTAGTAGAGTACACCGGAACACATTTTTCCGCCAGTCCGGGTTTTAATTTTGGGCATTGTAAAAGAGTTCCCTTCACATGGCCACAGGTACCTGTGGACAGGACCCCCCCCCCGATATTCAATCCCGGGGCTTATTGAACTTTTTTTAAAAGTTATATTTATTACACTCATTCATCGTGTGTACAATATGAAAAAATCGTCAAAACTCCAAAACAATCGCTCCACAAAAAAAATACCCCACTATACATGATAAGGAAGAAGGTATGCCACTCCGGTTTCAAATCTTTAGTAAAAGCAACGGAAGTGCATAGAGAAGATATGATAAAACCCGAGAGAGATTATTACGTCATACAAAACTCTCTCGGACGTTATCCTATTAAGTAAAACATTCTCTATGCACTTCCGTTGAGATTACCAAGGGAAATTTCCGCGTTCTGACTGGAAAACTGTTTAAGGAGAAAATCAGATATTGTGGGATTCTTACGAGATGCAGAGTTAATCCGATAGCATGCACTAAGACAGAAATATATGCAGAGACGATGTGAATCAACATTTTAGGTTGAACTAAAATAAATACATGTTTTTAAACCCAAAGACCAGTGGGGATACAACGCAAACAAACCGGAGTGGCATACCTTTCTCCCTTATAACGTATAGTGGGTATATTTTTTGTAGAGCGATTGTTTTGGGATTTTGACAATTTTCTCATATTGTACACATGATGAATAAGTGTAATAAATATAATTTTTTTTAAAAATCCAATAAGCCCAAGGGGTTCAATATTTAGAGGGGGGTCCTGTCCACAAGTACCTGTGCATATGGCAGGTGTTGTCAGATGTTCTTTACTGCCTGATTGGATACTCTGGTAAGAATTTTACTACTGAAGTATTTTTAGACACTTTCAAAAAGATCCTTGAATTGAGCAGTGTGTTAACTGACTCTAGAATAATTTATTGATTTCTACTGTTTTGACTTTTCTGAAATAACTTGTAGACCTTATGGACATTGGACAATATACTTAACAGGTCAGTTTATTAACATTTTTAACATTGTTAATTATGAGCATGCAGTGTGAAAGTTATGTGAATGAAATTTGAGTAAAGAGTAATTTTTTCATGAGTTTTATATATTTTGCCAATAATCAGTCAGACTTACATGGTGATAATTTATTATAGCTATGACTGACTGAGAAGGGAATACCCGGTATACAGATCAGGTTCATATACCATATATTTGGTAAGATTTGTGTCTAGTGAAGTTTGTGTATATTGTGATGTCAATTTGTGTTGTAAATAGAATTTCATTTGGATACAATGAAAATTGTTTATAGAGAAAAGTGAATTATTTTATGGTAATGAATTTGCATATAATATAATGCATGATGAAATACTTTATGATCTTTGAAGGTTATGAGGAAAATATAATTTTTTCCTTGAGCAGAATATTCAGCGTTTTATGCTATGTTTGTGTATGTGTGTTTGTCTGTGAAGTATTTGTTAAACATTTTATTTACAGAACCTTTTGTTTGTTTGTGAACAACACATGACCTGAATAAATACATTGGTGATTTGAACCCATCTTACTCTCGTTGTGATTAAAACCAACGTTTACATACAGTCAGACCATGTTAGGTATATCCGGTAAGGTGCAATATTTGGGATCACTTGGCGCCACTCTCACAATAGTCATTGTAAGTTATCAATGACAAATGTTTGTATTTGTGGAATTCTAGTCAAAGGTCTTGCTAGTCATAGTTACATGGATGATGTACTGTGTTTTTATTATTATACATTAATAATGTTTTGTTAGGAACCAAAACACTTAGGGCTGTACTATACTTTAACTAACATAACAGTAAGCTGAAGTAGCATATGTATTTATGTAGATTTTCTTATACTTATCTTAAGGATATGTAAGTTAAGTCTGTTTATATACCAAATTAATTATAGATCATATGCACCATAGTACATGTGCCATCTAGGGTAGAGCCCCCTATAATATTTCTTATTCGTATCTTACTTGACACCACTATTTGTTTACTCCATTGTTCTATGTATATTATTTATGATTGAGTGCAGTCATATGTGTTCAACTTGCTTTTCCTTTTTGTTGCAGGTTTCCATGTACACTGCCACCTTTTTTGTGTTAATAAATAATGAAATCTGAACCAACTCGTCCACATAGAGTTGAATATATCCGACAAAAAACACACGTGCTTTTGTTTAATCCTCAGTCTGCAACATGTTTTCAGCGCCTAGAGAATTCCATACATAGTCCATGAGCCAGGCCATGAATTTTTCGGTATCGGTACCATCTTGGGTGAATAATTTTCATAGCTAAATTTTGAAGGACATACATCTCTACCTTCAGAAAATGTATGATAGCATCCATTTGATTGTGGCTTTAATGGTGTATCAGCCATTTATATACACACTCCCAACTTGTTCATTTCTCAGCTGTGTCTTTGAAAGAAAAAGATTGGTTTTCCAATACGCAATTTCTATCTTCTTTCGGATGATATTTTCTTTAAAATTCATTTAATTGCAGACCATGCTATTATCCTGTTCAATTATTATTCAATTTTGACTCTGTAATGATCCGTCTAAATTATATAGGAATATAATTCCACCTTTGATAACAAAAGTGGAAAACGAAATTTTGAAATTTTGATCATAGGAAACATTACTACTGTAACATTTTTCACACCAAAAACATATTGCATGGTCATTTTATTTAAAGAATTTTTATCACGTATTAACATTTCAAAACATTATTCACTTACAAAAATGTATAACTTGGTTTAATAGTAAATCTTAATCCTTATCGTAAAAATAAAAATTGAAGAAAAATTTCCAGGATTTACCCTGTGCGTATATTCTTTATTTAACAAAGATATTGTGAATATGTCAGATCTCAATTAGAGCCATTACGTAAAATATTTTTTTAATAAGAGCCATACATTTATATGACGTAACTGATCAAGAAATATATTTTTTGAAAAATACAAAATTAAGCAAAGAAATATAGTTAATACATTTAAATTAAAGCTTTTCATACAATTCTGAACACGGAGAAAACATTTCATCTAAAAAAAATTATCTTCTCTGTGATGTGTTATTTAATCTTTTGTATTTTCTTCCGAGTCGGAGAAAATTCCGAGAATCCAAATCTAATTGTGATATCTTTATAACGCAATTGACGTAGATTTTGTAATTTACGGAAATTTTCTATCTTTATATAAAGTAATGATACAAATAATAAATTCTTATAATTTTAGTCTAATAATTTTCATTGTACATACGCCATATATTGCTTTAATCACACGCTAAACCATAGTGATAATGGACACTTATATGTTCATCTAAGTAAACGTGTAATATATTATATATTTTTGACATTAAAATTAAGAAACATACGTGCATAATCATATGTGTGCTTTGTTGGCAGTAGGCTGTGTCACACGACCTGCAATGACATGACACCCCTTCCCTCCACTACTCAGGGTAGAGGGAACCCGTAACCTCTTTAGGGAGACCCCTCTAGGAGAGCACCCTCTACACAAGTGCTGACGGCTCTCTAACCCTCTTGATTAAGGACTTGTCTACCCTAAAACACAAGTAAAAACCGGCAGACTCTGCAGAGGAAACCGTCATATGGTTCATTGGAGAAGAGGGCGGACACAGCAAACACCGTGGAAAACTTGGAGCAAGGCAAAGCACATATAGCATGATTTTGTCATCCGCTGCATCTTTTTACATCTCCAGATTTCTGACATCTGTCTTGCCACTGGATCTAGATGGTTACAGTTGAGAAATTGAGGTCCACACTGCGCAAACCTTCTTCATTTTAAACAAACTCATCGAGCATGTCAATGTTCATCTTCCATCTCTTCTATCGTCCACCCCAAAGTCCTGTAGTGACAGGCGAACAACGAAGGTGACAGGTGTGGGTTCACTGGAAGTCGGTAGTCACGGACCTGCACAGCACAGGCCGTTCTTCACCGACCAGAACAGTGTTGGAGTTTGGTAGCCACCTGTGCTATTGAGCAGTCCTCTCTAAAAATGCACTTCTCACCTCCATGACATGAGGAGCGGATTATAAAAGGTATCCCAAACGTTGCCTGCTCCACCTTTTCCCAGCAAGTTTACTGCAGCTGATGGAGACCCTACACATGCGGTTGAAATAACAAAGAGAAAAAGAAGAAACAAGGATCAGGACTACGTCGATCATTGTCAGGAAGAGAAACAGACAGGCAGTTCGTTTGTTCAAATAGGCTATGTTCGACGTGGAGTGCTGGACAAATCACCGTCTCATAGTCTCTAAACTTCACCTCTCAACTTACGGATTAAACTCAGGATGTGTCCTTAGGAGACTAAGGCCTCAATGCGTCTCAACTTTGGTAAACCCAAGTTGCCTTCCACTTCTCAGTGCTTTGCTGACACCCTGAAAAAACGCCTAACTCCACCGTGCTGGATGACCACGTCGTGGACGCAGCATTGAATACACTTCCTAAACAATGTAAAAAACAGCCTTCAAGTGTCTAGGGCCCTTCACCAAAAATAACACAAAGACTAGTTTGATGAGAACCGAGCCGAGATCACGCAGCTTTCTGAGGACAAGCTTCGCGCTCACAAGTCGCATATAGACGATCCCACCCCCACAACCAAGAAAGACGTTCTAAGGAAAGCTTGCAGCATAGTACAGCAAAAGTTTCGGTATATGCAGGACTCCTAGTTGAATGCCAAAGCTGACAAGATCCAACGCAACGTCGAATCTCATGACAAGCCTAGGAAGAACTTTTACTGTGGACTTGAGGAAGTATGCGGGCCAACTTCATCAGGCTCATCCCCTCTCCTCAGTGATGACGGGTAACACTCATCGCAGAGATGGAAAAGACTTGAAAGGTAGGCGGAACATTTCATTGGTGTTCTGAACCGCCCTTCTACCATCAACGACGACGAAGCCATCAACCGTCTTCCCAGGTTCCCATCAACTAGTCACTGGTTGCCGTTCCGACATTTGATGAGAATACAGAAAGTATTTTGTCTGTTGTTATCTGACAAAAACTCCATCATCTGCTTGTCCGAGGATCGGCCCCACAATCCAGGTCATCTCCCTCCTCCAGATGGCACATTGGTCATCGTCGTCGATGATGGACGAATAACTAAACTAGTATATGTGCGTTGGTACTTATCTTTTACTTTAAACAAAATTTTGATTTTGAGGTACATGTAATTTATGAATAAAAGTGATAATATGATTTTTTTTGTTAGAATCACGGGTTATAACTTAGTAAATGCTCCTTTAAATATGTTCATTATATCTCTTAGTAATTCTGGTGGAGCTTACTATCACGGTTGGCAGCTGTGTGACAAATACTTTGCAGGTTGCAAATATATTCAGCTCAAAATACATAATTTGAGCAAATAAAAGGCAATAACTATGTCTCCAGCATTAAAGCCACAGCAGATTTGATGCTATCATACATTTTTTCACTAGTTAGGGTTCTACCTTACCAAATATCACTATAAAGTTTATTCACCCTAAATGGTACCGACTACCCCCAGTGGCTCATGGACTAACAGGAGATCACTCTCAATGACTTTTTTTCATAAGTGAGAAAATCTATGTATAAACCTTCTTTCTCTGGAAACCCTGCATTGCCAATGACCTTAAAGCATGAAACAAAATGAACCCCAGGTCTATTTAACATAAGACACTTTAAATGGTAAATGAGAAGAAAGATTCAAATTGCTTTGCATAATCAAATATTTGATCTTTCTGCACTAATAAAATGTGATTTTTCAGGCAATGAAAATTAAATAAGCAAGAAAAATATTTTAAAGTCTTAAACTTTTTCAGAATTTAAGCAAATAGCTCAAAGTTATTTTAAATATTTAGAAAAGAACACCAAAAGTGGGGGTATGTGATGTAAATTTTCAGATATAACTAAAAAAGTGTTAATCTTATGTTGAAATAGGCTAATTTTTTTCCCGGCTCTTTAGAATATATTAACTATATTTGTCATACTTCGTTGAAAAAAATCATTAGAAATAATTTGATAGATATTGCAGAACCAACGTAACACATTCACTGCAAAAAAAAAAAAAACTTAATGTGCAACCAGCATGGGAAAATTGTGATCTAAAATTAACAGTACTCCTAAAGTTCAAAAGGGAAAACTTAACATTTTCTTCTAAAAAAAAAAAAAGGTTTGCCCCAGAATATAGGTCCTAGCTAAATTCTACTTGAATGGAATATAATCGCTGTTTTTTTCATTGAATATAGTTAAATTTGAATTGTAGTATCCAGATTAAATGTTAGAACTGAAAGTTGATGCAGATTTTTTAAAATAAAGGACATGAGCAAAATCAACTCAGAAGCTCAGGATAGAACGTCCTTAAGCGTAATAATCTTATCTAAGAAATGACGAAGAGACTGAGGTTTAAAGTTAATACACAGTACATATGTTTTGCTTTTACAAAATATACAAAGCAATATTTAATGTCTAATAGCTTTAGTCATCAATGAAAAAAATGTATATTTACCTTTCTCTATCTCATAGTCCCTTTCTTCTCTTATTGTTTCGCTTCTCATTCCTTATTTAAAAGATACATATCAGAAACAGAGAGAGACAGAGACACATTCTCTGTTTGGAAACAAAAAAAATTCAGCATTTTATCTGTGATCACGGTACGCTTATAAAAATAGAGTAAATCCTAATTTCACAACTACTTAATATGTATACTTGCCTATTATTTTTCCCCCATGCTTTTTAATTAGGCATATCAACACTAAATTCGTTCCAAGGGAAACAGAACATAAAATTGTCCAAAAAATCTCTTTGAAGTTTGAACAAATAACCTCCGCACCAGTTGGTCGACTGTAAAACCAATAAATCTTATTAGTGATGTAGTAATCAAGACGAGTGATTTAATTACAGAAAGATTTAAACCCTACCTGTATATAGTTTTTTGTTCAATTAACAATCGCTTAACGTCAGAGGAAGGGTGAAAAGGAAAGGCTTTTTCAAATACAGCAAATGCATTACGTTTTAGATTTTTATGATGTTACGCTTTAAACATTTACTTTAGCGTCGTAATGTTAGTCGCATCTTCACTAGCATTCTTCGTATTGTCCCTTGGATAGCAAGTCTGATCTGTTTTAATAAAATGAATTTTTTTAATCAAAAAAGTAAAATTGAATGTACATGTACATCGACGATAACATTTTAAATTATAAAGTAAAAATTCATATCGTGAAGTATTTAGTAAACTATTGTTACATCAAGTTTACCATATACGTTGTAATTAACACCGATTCTCAAATATGTTCCTTCACCGTATTCTTACAGTTTATATTTCATGCACTGGTGATTATATTTCTTTTCGATACACAAGTCGTTATATCTTAAAGATTTCTGCGATTCATTGAAGGAATCAATTAAATAGCAATCCAAGTTATACTGAATACCTTTAATTGGTTTATATAAAGAAAAGTAGTGTTGGCAAATCGGACGATTTTAGTAACCGGATAATCGTAGAAATTCATTAAACCTTTCTGAGAAGTTCAATGAACCTTGAAGCACATTGAGAGACATATTATAAAAATTGTTGCATGAAAAGATTTAATTTTCAAGCCTTTTTTAAAGACTTTTTGAATTAAATTATAAATTAAAGAGTTGTCCTTCCTGGCTGAGGGTCGCAGACAGTCCCTTAAAAGTGAGTCTTATACCCTAATAGTAGGGAAATAACACTTTTCAATAAAAATTCACAATTCTAAATTGGTGGATATCCTTATTTGATATGAAAAAAAGATTTACTTACAGTACATAAATCTTGTTTGAACGCATGGAATATTAAATTTCACTTACGTGAAAATTTCCTCATCTGTACATATGCACACATTAGCACATTTTCGTAGTATGAATGGGATATAAGCTACCACGGTTGTTCTCATTTGAGAAGAAGAAAGACGGTTTTGTTAACTTTTATAGTTTGTGCAATGTAAAACATACATTTATGGGCTTCTGTAGAGTTGTACTTGAATGGACAAGATCCTTTGCATTTTTTTTTTGTTACTTTCTACGATTTTTTCAGCTTTCAGATTAAATTCAGCGCATCTGTTGTCTACAATAAATTTGGGAAAATAGTTCGTAAATTAAATGTAAATATAAGCACTTCATATGGAATGAATATAAAACTTTTTATATTATATTCTGTGTATATTTTTCTAGAAAATAATTATCACTACCTATAATGAAGGTTTCTTCTGCACAGATCTCCATTGTTGCATTAGCAAAATTGTTTATAAGACAATGATATACGAAATTTTGTGGAGTTGTGCAGTTCTGCCTCCAGAGTGAACACCTCTTAGATTCTGCACGGATTTTCCATTCCTCCGCCGTCTTTGGACAGGATGTGACGTACTTTAGTGTTGCTATTGATGCAGGACATCCTTTAATTATCCTTAAAGACTGAATTAAATACTGTAAAATATTTAACTAATCAGAAAATGGAAATACATTCTAAAGAAATGAAAAAAAGTCACTTGATATAATGAATGTAAGTTTTCCGGGACTGTCTTCAGAAATTTAAATTGAATTATAACTCCGATTTATTGTATACGCAGTTAGTTATAAATATTATTTTTAATAAAAATCAATTTTGTTTTATCAAATGTCAAGGACCCCGTGGGGATCCGGGTTAGAATAGGTCCTCAGTACCCAATTGCTTGTCGTAAAAGGCTACTAAATCGGGCGGTCCTTCGGATGAGACCGTATAAACCGAGGCCCCGTGTCACAGCAGGTGTGGCACGATAAAGATCCCTCCCTGCTCAAAGGCCCTGAGTGCCGAGCATAGGCCTAAATTTGCAGCCCTTCATCGGCAATGGTGACGTCTCCATATCAGTGAAATATTCCGGAGCGGGACGTAAAACAGTATACAATCAATCAATGTCAAGGTTCTTTGTTTAAAAAGGAACAAAAACTTACCACTAAACCAGTCAAAATAGTAAGTCCCTTGAACCAACCCATCGGGTATTAATCAATGGGAATATAAAATATTTCCTTAAATACGTCTGAAAAACAAATAAATAAAAGAAATTTCACATATAAGGACAATATTTTATTATGATATTCTGGAAATCATCAAACCTTTGATCGGTTAATACGACTTTATACGAATGAACTGTTGCAACCACTATTGAAATAACGACCACTTTTGAAATGATTATATCAAAAGTGGTTGAGAGTGCATTTCAATAGCAAATAAAGTTAGTAACGACTATTGTAATACGACCACTATTGAAATAATTCTATCAATAGTGGTTGCGAGTGCTTTTCAATAGCAAACATAATTAGTAACCACTATTGAAATACGACCACTATTGAAATAATTATTTTTTTAAAAAGAAACCCGAAAACCTTTAGTTTAGCTTAAGGTAGAACCTATGTCGTAGAAGTCCTTGACACAAGATTTTCAAACTTTTCATAATGATAAATCAGTACTTGCTAAGTAATCAGTAAAAAGCACATGATATGTTTCCTTGTTATTAAATGTAGTGCAGCCATTTAAACATGGAATGATAATTACAAATTGCGATTTCACAATTTCAGTTATTTTTAGGGGTACTTATCATGCAAAGAAAACAAAGAAATCACAAAATTACTTCAGTCTTTGAACATTGTTGTATTTATTGTTTATTAATTGAACAGTATTAAGCAATATTTCCCGAGAATAATTTTTTTTTTCATTTGACAGAAAAGATAAGTCTACATTTAAAAAAACTATAGGCAAATGAACTATTTTCATTTTCAGTCAATTTTCCACCTTACATTTGTAAATATTTTTCAGAAGTCTTTGTCACAATATTTTCATTCTTTAATATGATAAAGAAAATACCCAAATGATTACAAAAAGTTATTAAAGTATATACCTTTCCCCTCTCACTAATGAGAGCGATGGTAATATTCTTGACCTTTTTGCACTTTCACGGATTTATATGAATAAGTAACAAATAATTATGAAAAGGAATGCACAATCATTTCATGATAGATATCACAAAATATACACAGGATCTACAACATTTACATCTTTGACTTAGACACAATTCATCACGATATTACACTATTTAGTTGGAAACTGATATTTTTTCTCTAATAGGATTTTTGCATTCCTTCAAAATAATTACATGCCATTAACATTTTTAAAGTAAGTTGTATAGGCCTACATTGTAACTTTATTACACAAAATACAGTCTTGAATGTGTCAACTTAAATAAGGTAAAGATCTTTTTGTTTTTAATGAAAGCTGCCTACAGATTTCTCTATTTCAAGAATTTTATTGTCATTAAGCATTGGAACGAAACAATATATAAATTGAATTAAGATTATTTCAGCATGATTTTAAATAGAATTCTGTGAATTAAAAAATGAAGTATTGTCTACCATTTCTACCGAAGTTGTAAAGTACGGGAAAAAGTGACATTGAATTATGACTTCATAATGGATCTAGCACAGGCTAAACACATTCACTAGTTATGATGTCATTCGACGTAAGTTCATTTCAAATCTTCAGAAGCTTAATAATACGTAACATAGCAACATAACGTTATAACGTCATAATAAGCGGAACATTACATACAAACGTATATTGTGACGTCATAGCTAAACTTTGCGGGAAAACTGTAGAATGAAAATAATAAGTACAATTTTTACAACAATTATGCTTAAGGGGGGACCTATGTCGTTCAACAACAAAGCAGCGTTATGTGACGTCACAATAGCGACGTTTGTTTTATTCCCGCTGACTTTTGCAACTGTTATTATAGGCATACCATTGTTATAATCAATAACGTACGCAGTTTACAAAAACAATTTTTTTTCATCAATTATAACAATTTTATTTGATTTGTGAAGTTTGTTAATATTAGAATTCTCTTCCTTTGGTTGATAATTCATAGCAATTTCAGTTGTGAAGAAATACCTTCATGATATGCTGATATAAAAATGCAAAAATTATAAGATAAAATTCAGCAAAGACAGCGGCTTTAATCAGGGAAATATGTTAAATTTTATGATTACCATTAATTGTATTTTCTGGATAAAACTAAAGAAATCAGGAAATGTACTTGTACCTATGTTTTATTGATTTACAGTGTATGTAGATTTTATTGTATAAGGACATTCCTAGGTTCTATTAGGTGTTGTTTGTTGACGGGGAAAGGGGGGGGGGCTGAATGATTAGAAGGAATAATAAATAACTTATCTGTTTAAATCATTTCTTATCAAAACAAAATACTCGTTTTTTGCAAAATAGATTTATATTCAGATGTTTGTCAGTGCTAATTTACTTTTTTAGTGCAGAAAAGTCAATATTTATGACAGAAGAGAACGAAAATAGAAGAAAACGTCATATTTTTCGTTTATTATATCATAAAGGTATACTTTTTTCTTTGTTAAAATAAAGAGAGGGTTGACTTCTTTCAAAAAATATTAATTACAACATTTTCACACAAAGACTTTTTAAGATATAACCTGTTATGCATGTCGGAATTGTAAAAATACGACAAGAAAAACGGAGTTATACTTACATTGTGCTCCTTTATAATTTTTCATGCAAAAATGAATAACAATGAATTTGCCTTCATTGTAAAGATACAAGTCATATAAATTAAATACATGTTGATTTCGATTGTGATTTTACATTTTTGGTTCTTTTTAGCGCATATTTGGAATAAAACGATAATGTCTGAAGATAATCTATTTTTAGTATTACACACTGTTTTTGCACGTGCTCCTGTACATGTGTAAAAATAAGCACATTAAGGTATTGTTTTTAATGCCTAAAAATTTAAAGCAAGTGGTCAGGAAAGAAATGTCAAAGCTTTGAAAATTTTTCACAAAGACTTTTCGGACATAGACCCCCCCTTAAGGGGATGAAGGATATATGGTCATGTGACTCAGTTGAATTACGTCATAATCTCTGAAAAAATATGTAAAAAACGAGATTGAAACCACAGTACTAGTATAATTTTTTACTGTTTGTTTTCGTTCGCCATCTAGTATAAAAATATCTGAAAACATTTAAAATTTCTTGCAAATATTATCAAATTACGGAAATGATTAATCCACTCTTCCGTTTCCCTACACTGCGCGCCCAGCACGCCGTTGACGTCATAGTGGATCTCTTAGTACAGTAAGATCATACATGGTTAAAACGGGTAGTATAAAATCATAAAAACGAGCCATGATCTGTAAATTGTATGGTATTTTGTGAATTTCAGACTGCTAAAACTATTTTACATGGTTGTTGACGGAAATGTTCTGAGGGTGTGGCTAATTTCGCTTATATAAAAATGTGTGACGTCATAGTTGGGTTTTCCCGTACTCGAGAAATGTAAACAAGACACGTTTTTCTCATGATCATGTCTCGTTTAACTTTGCCCCGTGCAATATTAAGTTCAGCTTCACCAATCGATATTTTTACATTTAATCAATACAATGACAAACTTAAATTTCGACGTAAATTTTCAAATATTGAATGAAAGGATTTTTTGCAAATTAATTTTTTTATTGTTTAAGTTGTGACAGTCTTTAAAAGTTCGTAAATTTCCGTCTCCACATGCGGTGTTAGAAAAGAATCTTGCTGTTTCGAATTTTTAACCCTATTTATACTCTTAAAATATTTCAAAGGAAACATTTCCGCTGGCATATTTTCTATCTATGCTGAAAAATTCAATTATCGACCGAGTAATGGACCCAGAAACACGGAGAATAAAAACTCGATCTACTCAGACACTGTGGGGTATGGTATTTGTCACTCAATATCTCAGAAATAAGTCAAGAAACTTATTAATATGTCTGCTTTATAGTATGTGGGACATACTAAATATGAGATATACAACATATGAAAAAAATTAAATGACAGGTATTTTTTCAGCTAAAGGTCCTTCGTCCCCTTAATTGTTCAGTTTAGGTTTGAACATATGTAAAAAATGGTTTTCTTTCTCACGTCTCTGAATATCACTTTCACTTGAAAGTTTGTAAAAAGGAAATAAAGTGAATTGTTTATTTCCACAAGTATCCAAATTTTCACTCAAAGGAATTTGCCGATATTCTGGAGTGTTAATATGTTGTCAGTGGACACGCACCCGGGCACGCAATTGATTGCTCGTTTCCCCGATATAAAATTCTTGGCATCCAGCACACGTAATTACATATATTACATTTTTAGTGGCACAAGACATGTTTGCATTGACTTTGAACTTTCTTCCATCAAAGTTATAAGTTGATCCTTCCAATATACAGTATGTGTACACGTCCTGCAACGCGCGTCTTCACACTTAGTCACTTCGTAACTATTCTTAAAATGGGACAAACACAGAATTCTTCTAAGATTTTTGGGCTGTCTTCTGCTATTAATAAATTTTACATCTCTATATATATGTTGTATTGACCGGTATGTTTTCAGAACGATGTTAATTTGGTGTACTACGGAGGTCAAATTATGATTCCTTGGATTGTGGTATGCACAAATGGAATTATATCCGTTTTATTTTCCTGGGTTTTTGTATACAGTAATTCTGACCATTCATATCCTTTGGCTTTCAACATCCCGTTATTTATCAGGTTTTGAGGATATCCTTGTTTTAAAAGGTATGAATTAAGTTCTTTTAGTCGGATATCTCTGGTGTTTTCGTCACGAACGATCTCACATAAACATCTAGACAAATTGTTTGGAATTGCTGTTTTTGTGTGGTGAGGGTGACAGGATCAAAAATATAAATACTGGTGGGTGTCAGTTGATTTGTGGAAGATATCCGTTGAAAGTTTGGTATCTTCTTTGATGACAAGAACGTCAAGGAAAGGTTATTCCATATCGTTGCTTTCCATGGTAAATTTATGTTGGGATCTAAGTCGTTGCTTTCCATGGTAAATTTTATGTTGGGATCCAATTCGTATAAAAATTGGTAGAAAATTGATAATGTTGTCATTCCAAAGAATGAAACAGTCATCTAAAAATCGTTTCCACTTTGATGTTATAGTTCAGCGTCCTCTTCTCCCCATAGAGTGACAAGTCGTTGATGGAGTTTTTGCTCGAGGTATCCCAAGGTTCAGGTGGCATACGTGGGAGCCACTTTTGTTCCCATCGCTGTTCCTTTGGTTTGAATAAAAGGCTCTATTCCGAAGGCAAATGTATTGTTTTAAAGAATAATTCTTAATCCTTCTAAGATGGATTCTTCCTCAAAACGATCCTGTTGTAGTCTGGGTATCTATCAATCCAGTATTTAACCGCTTTTATACCCAAATCCACGGGTAAAATATTGTAAGTATGAATAGAATATGCTGGCTTTAAAAGCTATGAAACTATACAATAATTTCAGGGGATAAATTCATTTTTTTGAATTTCAGTAAAAAATTCATAATAACAGTGGCAACTTTCAAGGTACACATATGCATGTGTATGTGTTTAGAAGTACATCGGATAGCTAATCCATTGAATATTTATATCTATCATGTATTCATTGACTGACATTTATAAAAAAAAAATTCAATAGTAATAGAGAACCTAGTTTCAGGTAAAATGTAAGATATTTAAGACTATTGAGAAACTACAAACTTGTACTATCTCTCTTTTGTAGTTTAAGTTTTAGTTATGCTTAGAAAATATCTACTGTGTTAATATTGATTTTACAGGTTAAATATACAGTCAGCCTCTCATAAGAAAAAATCCAAAGATCCTAGGCTTGTTTTAAAGTTAAGGTAACTTCACACTGTTTAACAGACTTTGTTATAATCTTCCCAACAAAGTTTGGGATATTCTGGAATCACAAAGTCTGTTTTTATCCCTATCTACTTGTCTGTAATTTTTTTCTCCAAAAGTAATATATTTGTGTCAGAATCTTCTTCATTTTTGGCAATAATACTATTTAAACATTCCATATTCAATTGACAAAAATAAAAAAAAATTGCTTTTTATAATTTTATAATGAATTATATCTTCCAACAGTGTCTCGCAAATTACATCATAGGATTTCACAAAACACCTAGTATAACATATATATCATTAGTTTTTTGTCGTATTATATCTGTGTCGGTTAATTGGGAATACATTTGTTTGCTGACGATAAGTTTTTTTAATATAACTTGTAGAATTGATTTTGTAATTTAAGAATTATTTTATTTTTATTTTTGACATATTTGTAGAGACCATTCTGTACCACAAAGAAATTGTTCAGGAAGGGGAGAACTGGTGGATTTGCATTTCTGGTGTAGTTCAAAGAGATTTTCAAAACGGTCAGATCAGAGCGAGGACAATTGAAAATATTGAAAAGATTCAGAAGGAAAAATAACAAGGAAATATATATAGAATAATTATGAAATGTGGATGATGTCCACAATCTTGTCTGAATTTGACCAGTAAAGATTTCCCATTCTTATTTGTATGCGAGAATATCAAATAACTTAATTTTTTCATAAATTTACAACAGATAATGCATGACAAATGTTATCGCTGATATTTTAATTTTGCTGTGGACACTATCATGTCATATGTTATTTTTAAACATGTGCATGACCTAATTATTTTATTCTTTTGTACATGTATACATGTTTAACTAAAATCATTTTACTGAAATCTTCTAATTTGTACTTATTTTTAGATATGTTAAATACATGTATCGACAAATGCTACTGACTTGTTTGTATATTATCTTGTTCAGAATCTACACTAAAAAAATCAGTTATTTCTCTTGATGAAAATAATTTTATCAAAAAAGTTGTATAAGCATTATAAGATATTTCAAAATATTTAACCAATGAAGATAGATCATTGTAATGTAATAAATTTTCATCTAAAGCAGAATTATCTGATTTTTAAAAGTGTACAAAAATGTGAAAAATATTGAAAGAGAACACATAAAACTGTTTCATATGACTTACATATAATGCCCCTTTCACACACTCAAATCATTCATATGCAAATCATATGTAGTTAATTTCATATGATTCACATATGTGGATCATATGTAAATCATATGATTTGCTTCATATGTCTTATGACAGGACAATTATATATTTCAAAGAACGGATTGCTTAACTGTCATCCCGACTGATTACAAAATTGATAGGTCTCTGTTGGTGTTTTTTCCGAAGTCTTCGCAAAATTTTATCCCTGCTCCCTATTCCACCTTTTTCGAAAACTTCCTTCTCTTAAACAATGTCGATCCTGTTTTTTGCATCAAAAAATATTTGACGAATATATGGGTTTACTTTGTTTTATAGGCCTACAATTTTGCATGTCAAAGGTAAATGTAGATCCATGTTTAGCACTCTGTCGTTTATGTAATGAATTACCAAGTTTAAAAACTATAATTTTTTAATGGTCTTAAAAATCATAAGGGGTCGGATGACGTGCCAATTTTCCAGTAAATATTTTGGCGATTTCATAAAATTCCACTCTTTCTAAACGTAGCTTGATCCTTCCTGAACAAAATTAGTCTAGATTCTTTTTGCAGATATACATTGTAATTCTTCAAAGCTTCTTGATCATTATATCTTCATAGTACATGCATGAGACGCAAGAAACAAAATCCATTTGTTTTAAATTGATCTCTTTTTTCAAAAATTCCTAAAAGGCTCTTGCCAGAAAATAAACTTGAAAAATGACACCAATCATTAACAAATATACTTTTTTCAAGTAATGGAACTGATGATCCTTATATTCGTTTTAAAAATGTGTATTTACATAATTACATGTAACATCTCTCAGGATATGAATATAGGTTTGATCTTTAACCGACCATTTAAAACCGATAGGTGTTTTGAAATATTAATTTATTTATATTTGTGAGTTTTCTATATTTCAAATTGTCTGGTTATGACGTTGAATGATGGAAAGTTTATTTTTCAAACTCAACGGTTTATATGAAATCCATTAAATGCGCATGAAACTTTATGGCGTCACTGAAAAATAACGTAGGAACCTGTATTTATTCGATTATAAATGCACATTTGTTTTACATGTTTCAGTAGCGGCAGCCATGTATAAAGGAAATTAAAACTAATTTGCAAATAAAAAATATATATAAATATAACCTCCAGACCCTGTGATCATAAAACGTCTCAAGCATGGGTCAATTTTTTTTATGCTTTACTCAGTGTATAATTTTGTAGAAGTCAAACAAATCAAAGCATTTTTTTAAAATTCCATCACAAGTGTCTTATCTTCGAAATTTGATATCTATTCAATGGCAAATAAACATTTGACGTACGTCTGGTTTTGTTTGATGATAATAGAGTCAGGATATTGGTTTATATTAAGTATAATGTTCGATATATGATCAGATACATATGCAACAGTAAAATATTCATTACACAAAGTATACACATATTTTGAGAAATTATTCTACATACATGTATATCCTTGACGATTGGATCCAAATTTTATTGCGTCGAAGGTATTCCTATATATATATGTACAGCAAATTGGACTTGACTTTGAATATGCCAATGGAATGTCCTTCGGCAAACATTTAAATCTAATTTTTGTCACACATGATAAAACACCCTAAGAACTCTATCGCCTTGTATTCATTCCTATTGCAGATTAAATGTTATTTTCTTTATGAGAATTTAAATGTTCGACATGCAAATTATAGATTATTCGCTTTTTTGTCTTCCATCAATGTCGTATTTTAAACCTAAATTCTTCCAAAACAAAATTATCGATAAAGAACATAATATTTCTATTAATGGAGATAGACACTATGTCTTGTAACACATTTTACACAACTCAATACACATAAATTATCAAATTAATTGATTTATTGACTGATTATAAACAAAAGATATATTGTTTTTTTTTTGTCTGTCCTGTCGTCTCTTTTGTTTTATTTTAGAGGTCCATGTTTGCTCTGCTCCTATTTTGTATTGATTTATGAACGTTTGAGCTTTAAAACTGTTCGAGATCTCAATAGATTTCTTTCCTTAAGGTAATTCAACCTTCCTGTGATGTCATAGGTTTTTGCCAAAACTCTTATTAAATTAAATTCATACTAAACAGAAAAATATATTTTGGAAGAAAGATTGTCTATAAACGAAATGATAAATATTGTTAACTTAAAGAAATTTAAAGTGTATATTTCCTTTATTTAATTAATTAGTCAATCTTTTAAAAAAAAATGTTGACAAGGGCAATAACTCATGCTCAGCTAGGTTCATTCAGGCAATTTCTTTATTGTTCTTCTAATGTAAAATAGTTTAAAGTAGTAAAAGTAGTAGTAAAAAAGAATAGTATTCACAATTCACAGTGTATATATTTAAGAACTTTCAGCATCATAATTATGCATTTTACACAGTTTTTACGTAATAGTTATTCAATATTTATTTTGGTGTATCCTGAGTTATTTAGGCGAAGTGCAGTGACGAGTGCGTAGCAAAAACTTTACATTTGAACATGTGATTTTCTGAAATGATTTATTCATTATTAAATAGCCAAACTCCAATAAAATTAAATTTTCCAATCACGTGAAAAATCTTTCTCCTTGCCCCGTGCAAATTGTGCATAGTGCGACTGACAGTCATAAGATATGGACGCTCGTAATGATTGTGAAGCCGGAAAATACATTAAGTTCACTGGTAGATCTAAAAAAAAATTTAAGGGAGGATTGGTGCATTTATAAGGAAGTAAATTGTCTTTCGTAGTTTTGAATCTACAGACAACGCTTAGCGGTGAAGAAGAAATGAGTATTCTTATAGAGCGTGAATATGGCCCTGAAAGTTTTTGCAGAGCGCTTGAATAATTGGTAAATTTAAACTTTATTTAATAAAAATAAATTCATTTTTTGTACTTTTAACCATTAAAATTGTAAGGATGGAAATACGAGGGTTGTCCGTAAAGTTCGTGGACAAGCTAAGAATTAAAAATAAAATGCGTCACTGATTTTATTTTTTATCATATTTCTAATCGTTTACTGAATGTGAATTGAAAAATGTAAAATCTTATTCAATTTCAAATGTTTAGTGACGAATATGGCTTCATAATTAGACTTGGAATGGAGATCCTGAGCGCTGCAAAAGTTTAATTAAAAAACTATTTATCACTTTATAAATTTCATTTGTGTTTTATGAAAATCTGCGGGAATCTGGATGACTTTTAAATAATGAGGTTGGCAGAGGCTATCACGTCAAACATGCAAATTTTGAACGTTCAACGTTGTACAACACCTGAGCAATCACAGTTAGAACTTATTAAGGCGGAGCAGTTAGCAGTGATAAAATTCTGCCTAGACATCAAATAAACACCTACAGAGACCAATAAAATTTGTTAACAATCGGGAAAACTTAGTAAAAGAAGCCATACATTAGTATTTAAGTGGTATATTATATATTTGGACGGAAGGAACAGTTTACAGGATGACATGCATGTAGGAAAACCATAATTCAGAGATTGCAGTGGTGTAAAAAATGACTTTCGTAACGTTACCTGAACGTATTTTCGTGAATAAAATCGTTTTTTACGCGGACAGAGGTTGGATGATTACAGGATATGAGACAGGCTTTATTATATATTATTTTACTATGAAACCTGAAACTTTTGTAAACATATTTATGACTGGTTAAAGCGACAAAAGGAATTAGTTTTGAGTTAAACGATGACTATTTTGAGAAAAGTTAAATCGACTCGTATTATGCTTTTGACGTGAAGTAACGTCAAGAATTTTCATTTAAGAGCTCCGGGTATGAGTGTTTATCATTTTTTAATCTGATAAAAATATAACTATTTGTGCTTTGTTTTTCTTGAAAACCTGCATGTTAAGAAAATGAAATATGAATTTAATGAAAATAAAAGTTTCATATATTTTACCAATGTTTGTCAATAATTATCAATGTTGTCCACGAACTTTACGGAAAACCCTCGTACGTAAAGTAATAATTACTTCCTATTTGTTTCACCGATATAGAAGAAAAATACGCACATGATCATATTTAAATGGAAATTCTAAAAAAAAAATCATTTCTACAGCTGCTGTATAATAGCCAGATATACTCTATCCTCCTTGGCACCTAATCCGATCTCCGAGGTTTTTAATGTCCGTGTTTGTTCTGTTCCTATTTTGTATTGTTTTATGTGTTGCATTAAAAGTTTAGATTTTATAGAGTTAAACTTATTTATGACAGTTTCTTTTAATGTATCGTGTGGACTTCTGATTTTGAATACTGTTCGTTATCTCCATATGTTTCTTTAAAAAAAACTTTTCTGACATATATAATGTACCGGATACAAATTTTTAGCGAGAATATTAGCGAGAATTTGGTATTTTTAGCTAGAGGGCTGGGATTGCTAAAATTGAATATCACTAAAAATTATTTGCGTTTTAATTGTAATGGATACTTAAATGACGTTTTTAATATCGCTAAAATTACTTCTCGCTAAAAATAAAATATAAAAAAAAAATAAAAATTTTAAAGTCAATTTGCTACGACGGCGTATTCGTGCCATTTTAAAAATGATTTTTTTTAATCTTTTGAACGATTTAAGAAAACGTTTGTACGATTTAATAAATCGTTTGTACGATTTAATAAACCGTTTGTACAATTTAATAAACCGTTTGTACAATTTGATAAATCGTTTGTACAATATAATAAGTCGTTTGTACGATTTAATAAATTGTTTGTACAATTTATAATAGTTTGTACAATTTAATACATCGTTTTTACAATTTGTTTGTTAAATCGTTTGTACAATTTATTAAATCGTACAAACGATTTTTGAAAAAAAAATTTACATTGTTAAAATGGCACGAATACGCCGTCGTAATTTGCTAAATTTGCGTCTCGCTGAAATGTCTTATACAGAATTTAAAAAAATTGCAAATTGAAGACATCACATGCAAACAAATTTTGGGTATTTTAAAATACCGCATATATATAAACAATGTACTTGAAAAAAAAAAGAAAGAAAGAAACGCATATTCAGATTCAACATGATTATCTAATTTTTCACTTTACGCCACTTTACAAGTGATTTTAGAGTGTGTCGTAATAAAAATCAAACATGTCCTAAGCAGTAAATCGAAAAATAAGTTGATGTCAATGTCGTCGCCTCTTACTTATAATTTTTTCGTAATCGTCTTAACAAATCCGTATGTCCTTTAAAACGTCTCAGTGCTTGTGGATCTCCAGTGTTACTTTGACATCGTGTACGAATACCAGCTTCTCTCAGAATCTTGTGAACAATCTGTGCACTGTTATGCTGATTTCCTCATTCACTAATTTTAGCAGCAGTTTGTAAAGCATTATGAATCGATTGCGCAGGTGCTGACGAGGGATCTGGTGGTCCTGTCTGGATGTGGTTACCAGCAGACGGCCAGTATTTGGTCTATCAAGCATGTTCTTAACTTGTTGGAGACGTACGTTTAACCGCTGCAAAGCCGATTGTTGTACACAAAATGCAGTGACAAAATGTAAGCTATGCATATATAGGAATGTATATAGTTATATTCATTTGTTTAGCAATGAAAGAAGGAAACGAAAATAAAAAAAAGAAAAAAAACACTTGATGATACTCAAAAGTTAAGTTTCTTTGACTTCGTTGGACAGGGTGCTTACTATGCCTGTCATCAGATCTACCTTACAAGGAGAGCTTTCTATATAGTGGTCGTGGATGCTTCCAAAAAAAGTTGGAGGAAGAGGTAGACATTAAAGTGTGTTACCAAATCGGCGTTTTCCATGGATGGACCTAGGGAGGTAAGCTTAAATAGTAAGATATCCGATCCATGTTTGACCAAATTTGAATATTAATCGTGAATTGAAAATACTCTTATATTAATTTAAAAAGAAAAGTTTTTAAGACGAGAGATGTTAAGAAAGGTGATAACCTAACCAGTAATTAATCATTAGTGATCGGATTATGGTTACATGTAATTTTGAAAAGAAAAGGATTTATGATTGATTGATTGTATACTGTTTAACGTCCCTCTCCAGAATTATTTCACTGATATGGACTCGTCACCATTGCCGGGGAAGGGCTGCAAATTAAGGCCTATGCTCAATACTTACGGCGTTTTAGCAGGGAGGGATTTTTATCGTGCCACACCTGCTGTGACACGGGGCCTCGGTTTATACGGTCTCATCCGAAGGACCGCCCCACTTAGTCACCTTTTACGACAAGCAAGTGGGTACTGAGGACCTAATCTAACCCGTATCCCCAAGGGGCAAAAAAAGGTCTTATATCAAAAAAAGGTTTTATATCAAGGATAGCTAATAGTATAAATGCTGTAGTGAAAAGATGTATTTTATCATTAGGATTTAATTGCACTCAGTTTCAATAAAATTATTGTGAGGATACTTGGAATTGAATAATTTAACCACTAGCATATTTTTATGCCCCCCTTCGAAGAAGGGAGGTCATATTGCTTTGCTGCTGTCTGTCGGTCTGTCGGTCCACTTAGTTTCCATTCATTTTCTTTACAACCGTTGCACATACTGAAATGAAATTTGGTATACAGATTTATCAGAAGAATATCTAGGCCAAGTTCTGTTTTGGGTATGATCATGCCATTTTTTACAGAGTTATGCCATTTGGACTTAGAAAAAATTCCAATTATAACATATCCATTTGTCCTTATGAGTGGACATGTATCCAGTTAAAGATAATTAATGAGCTTAGTGTGGGAAGTTGGGAATCCCTGATCATGTGTTATCTATATCTCCTGAGAATTCGACAACAGAAGGAAGATCTATCTGCTCTAATTCTCTAATTCCAATACTGTTTAACGTCCCTCTCCAGAATATTTCACTGATATGGAGACGTCACCATTGCCGGTGAAGGGCTGCAAATTTAGGCCTATGCTCGGCAATTACGGCCTTTGAGCAGGAAGGGATCTTTATCGTGCCACACCTGCTGTGACACGGGCCTCGGTTTATACGGTCTCATCCCAAGGACCGACCCATTTAGTCGCCCTTTACGACAAGCAAGAGTGTATTGAGGACCTATTCTAACCCGGATCCCCACGGGGCGTTTTAGTGTATGATTAAAACTAAATTAGTATTGTATAATATATACATGTGTTCATTGAAAAATAAATTTACATTTCAATTTATATATACTAGTATTTGGAAAAAATTGTCTCTCTTAGAATTTTATAATCTAAAGAATAATTTTTTTTTGATTTTTTTTAATTTCTATTTTGTCATAAAATAAACAATAAGCAATTTAAAGCTGCATGCATATGTATATTTGTTAAGCTCTAACACAGCCAGTTTAGAATTACTGTAGATCACTTAATTTGCGCGACATCATTAATACGCGAGATAATCATTAACTATTTATTCAAGAGACAAAATTTTCACGAATTGTGGTTATTTCTCTATACAGTAAAACTTCTCTAAACCGGCCAGCTGCCAGACTGAATAAAATGGCTGGACTAGAAGGGTGGCCGGTTTCCCGAGAATCTAACATACTGAAGAATTGCAGAACTAATATGTGACAGATGCTAGGAAAAATATATAATCAATGTCTGTTATAATTATCTGTCATCATGTTATTAATTATCGGCAGACACGTAATGTATTTTTAAGGTCTAAAAAATATAAATTATTATTAGTGAGGATAAATTCGTCATTATAAAAAGAAATTAAAAAAGGAAAAAGGAAAAAAATGGAAAGTTACTTTATTAACCATATGCCAAGAAATAAACCAGACCCTTTACCTTTTAAACTGGACTCTAAACAGTATACTGCATGTATTTGTGTATCGCTTACGTCATTAAAAAAATTGTAATTCAGTGAAAAGTAAATAATTAAAACATTTCTGAGCAATACTTCTGTTATTTTAATTAAGCAATGTATTTTTTGGTAAACATTTTACAGGTATTTTTTTTTCTTAGCATTTTGTAACCGTGTCCAATTTTAAGGCCGCTTATGTGTATTTAAAAAGATGATGCAATATGGTGTGCGATAATTCTTTGATTCATTCTGTGATTTAAATTTATTAGTTGCTTGATATTTTATTAATTCAAAAAGTTTAATTGTTGTTAAAAATAATTATGTACACAACTTAGACCGGTCATTTACGTAGTCTGGCAAGATGACTACCCCATCAAGACGGTTAAACAATAGAAAACCCTATGAGGCCATATTCAGTTTTTCACACCTCTGACTTCTGGTAGGTAGGCTATTTTTCACACCTCCGGCCGGTCATTATTACCCCTCTGGCCAATGACCGTTAATTTCTTGCAATCAAAAAGTGGCCGGTATGATGAGGGGAAATTTCCTATGTTTCTTAACTTTTGTTCTTGGAAAAGTGGCCGGTGTCCGGTTTTCAGGGGTGGCCGGTTTTATGAGAGTTTATGTGTAAAGAAATGGTAAGAATTTTGCCGGGACTTATAAATTTGGCCGATGTTCAGGGAGAACCGGTTTCCAGGGGGACCGGTTTGGAGAAGTTTCACTGTATAACCTTAAGGCATTCTTTTACACACGAGAATGAAATTTTTGCGAGCAAATCGTCTCGCGTAATTACACGAAAATAAAATTCTCGCGAATAAAAAGTGATTTACAGTATATGTTGTATTATTTGTTATATTTAATCCCTACACTGTAAGTTTCTTAGAGATGTATGTACAATATTTTAAACATTATAAGAAATGGAAATTAAATCATTGAAATCTGTGTCTATCTGTTAATCAAGGCTACCTGATTTTCTTGCACCCTAACCAATTTATGATTATTATTGAACAATATTTGACGGGGGTATCATGCTGTGGCGGGCACTTACTTTGTTGACAGAGTTATCCCCCTTGGACCTCAAAAAAATTCCACTTATTTGCAGTTTCAGTTCATTTTCTCAGCAGAGGTTGCACATATTGAAATGAAATTTAGTATACAGATGTTTCACCTGATTTCTAGGTCAGGTTTTGTGTTTGGTAGGATTGTACCATTGTAGACAGAGTTATGCTCTTTTGGACTTGAAAAAAAAAATCAAATTTGGAGGTGGGGGGGGGGGCATAAGTGTTTTACAAACATCTCTTGTTTTATTTTGATTTTTATCAATGTCTTAGCCATGTTTGAAATCCATTATTATATTATTTTTTTATCCTGGACAAGGAAATCGACACGAAATTTTTTCCATAATTTCATTTTTAAAATATTTACTTCCAGAGTACTTTGTGTTTTGGATTAAATCAATACACACCTATTGTGGTAACGAGAATGTAGGGGACCCAAAACCAGTAGTTCTTTTTGTGACGTCTCACTGGGAGACAAGACAGTATGAGGTAGATTGAAAAGTAATACACAACACATTGTGACATCATTTTAGCGCGTGTTTTTCCTTTATGTCTACGCGTGGTATTCATTTTTTTTTAATTTGGTTAAGTATGTAAGATATATTTTTATTATAAAGACAATTTGGATTTTTAGGCAATAAAGATATTCAGTATATATAACTTTACAATATATAAGTCATGGAAATATTATTATTTGAAGTAAACATTCGCAATATCAAAAAATGAAAAATTCTCCTGGATTTTTTTTCTTCTAATTATTCCAGAATGAAAACGTATTTATGGAATGTCTACAGAAAGAATTTCCCGTCACTTCTAATTTATCGCAGTACGTAGTTGAGAATATCTGTTATTTCGTACAGTTTCCTGTTCCGCTTGATGATCTACAAGAATGTTTTGTCGAAATCGCCTCTGATGAACGATGGTCGGAGACCATTCCAAAAGAATGGACCTTCTTTGAAATAGAAATAAACCAGACCAAACATTTATACCGAGTTTTAAATGTTCAGAAATTATCAACAAAGATTCCGGAAAACCCAGATCGACAAAACACAGAAGACAAACTGTGATCTACTAAAGGATATACTGAGGTATTATCACGATGCAGGCAAAGTTCTTTATTTTAATGAAGAGGGACTTGAGAAATCTGTTGTCATGGACGTGCAATGGTTCATAGATGCGTTCAAACATATTACCGTACATACTCGCCTATAAGTCGGAGTTTTGGGCGTTAATTTCTGGTCTAAAACTCTATGTCCGACTTATAGGCGAGCTATAAAATAAATGGTTTTATATGAGGTCAATCCCTATGATATATAAGCTTTTAAAATACAACCGACATATAGGCGAGTATATACGGTATTACAGACAGGTTACACTTCCAAGGTAATGATGCATCCAAACATGAACGGAATGAATATTACAAAACCGGATATCTGCACGAAGGATTGTTGATAGAAATTTGGAAAAATAAAAATGATATTTTACATAAACAGGTAAAAGAGAAAGATCCAAATTACAAAATGAAGACTGGATTGTATTTGAAAGATCAACGATACCTACTGCATCATAAGGAATTATTTTTGCAAATCATGCAAAGGCTTGGTTTACTGGCAATTGAAAACCATCGTACTGCGTTATGAACCGGAAAGAGATGGAAGAAGGCATTCCAGCTCTTTTCAATAAGTCGAAGAGCAAATCATCAGCTCTTATTTATCATTTCACTTTTTTGCCATATTTCTTGTTTTTTCGTTTTGTTGTTGCTTGTATGCAAGAAGAAGGTTGGAATGTATTGAAATCTCGCGATACGCCATGCCTCTACAAAAATGTAGCTTTATTTTCTTCAGATGGTTACAATATTGTTCTCTCGGTCACAGCAGCATCTATACAGCTTCAAATATTTCAATCTGAGGAAGGAGGTGATTTGGACAAGACTAAAACTTTCAATATTCAGGACATGATTGAAGCTGTTTTAAATGATATAACTGGGACGTTTCACAGAAAGATTTCATTTGTTAGAGGATTTAAATGTCAAAAGGAAGAAAAACAAACGATTGCTATGGACATAGAAGGACACTTTTTGCCAGAAAATGAAATTCGGAGAGGGGATGATGTATTATGTCCTTTGCACTCCATTACTAATAGACATTCCCTAAACACAAATGAGTTAACTAAATACTGGAGAGTGTAAAGTTTCGAGCTCTCTCACTGTTGTGTAAGCATATGAAAACTGTTCTGACTAATAAATGCATTTTGTACTCTTTTGTTAGATTCATATTTAGCGTGGTATAAATTCGAGTTTGTTCAAACCATTACCCCTTGGGGTAGGTTGGGGCCATCATATTCATATGGAAGCATCAGAAAGTTTACATTCATGTTTATTCAAATCATTCCCCGCCCCTCTCCCTTTTAGAAGTTAGTCGTGTCTCCATTTGAACATTTAAGCTTTTTAATAATTATAATCTGATTTTTACTTTTTTTCTACCCAGGGTGCCCAGGTGAACAACCCCCCCCCCCCCCCCCCCCCCTGGACATCTTGTTATCTAAAAAGACAATCTAACTGGCCTATTACATTTGTTCTTAATTCGAAAAGCCCTAAACATTTTACACAGTATATTTGGAACGTGTATGTAGGCAACATTACATGTACATGTAGGCAACATTACATGTAAAAGGATATGGAAAAAACGAAGAGTTTTCAATCTCCATTGTTATGAGGTGTGTTGTATTTGTATTGTTTCATCATGTCTATTATAAGTAACATAAAGTTTCTTGAACATTCCAGAGTGGTCAACATGTTCGGTCATTGTTTCTAGAACATTCCTGAACTTTGTGTATGTCCAGCACTTTCCAGTAATATCATGTACTTACAACTTCTAGAATATTCTAGATTTATAATACTGTATAAATACCCTGTCAATTCGATGCATAGATATACTATTGTCGTATAAGCATCATTGAGGTATTACTGGGATATAATTTCACTGGGACATTGTGTGCAGCAACGGACACTCTGATGTATGTATTTTTAGATTTTTGCTAAGTTTGTACTTAATGATTTGTATATTACTGTAAATAAATTATTGTTAAGTTTAAACTGTGTGATTGATCTTTGCTGGCATTTAGGGTTATTCTGACCCATAACAGAATTGGGGGCTCGTCCGGGATAAAGAAGTTTTGCACTTTTGCAGTTTATTGTCAAAATTTTGTTTATTGAACCGTTAAATTTGATTATAAGCCAGCAGAAATCAACATGGTGTTTTCGGTCACAGACTTTCTAAGTTCACCAAGTGTTCAGGTTTTTGATTCGTTAAAAAAGGATGACTTGATCGCATTAGGTATGCATTTTGGGTTAGAAGTTAAATCCTCACAGAGAAAGCAAGACATTAGAATTAAGGTTGCAAACAAACTTGTAGATGAAAACATCTTTGAAAAATACGAACTTCCAGAATATACAGTTAGATCAGAGTTAGGCTCTTATAAAATGGCAGACTATCAGTTTCAATTAGAGTTAGAGAAAATGCGATTAGAAAGAGAAAAATTAGAAAGAGAAGATCGAGAAAGAGAAAGGGAAGAACGAGAAAGAGAAAGAGAAGAACGAGAGCGTGAACGGAAATTTGAATTAGACAAATTAGAAAGACAAGAGCACTTTGAGTTAGAGAAATTAAGATTACAGCAGAAACCAGAACCCTCATTTGTCAAGAATGAATTTGATGCAGCAAAAAATATTAGGTTAGTTCCGAAATTTCAAGAAAAATCTGTAGACAAGTATTTTCCCCAATTCGAGAAAGTCGCAGAAAATCTTAAATGGCCACAACACGTTTGGTCAACAATGTTACAAAGTGTACTGGTTGGCAAAGCAGCTGAGGTATACTCTGCACTAGGGGTAGCTGAAAGTTCAGACTATGAGAAGGTCAAAGCAGCAATATTAAAAGCATATGAATTAGTACCTGAAGCGTATAGACAAAAGTTCAGAAAGTATAGAAAGTTTGATAATCAAACATTTGTTGAATTTTCACGAGAGAAAGAAGATTTATTCGATCACTGGTTTAGATCTAAGAAACTTGATAAAACTTTTGCTAATTTGCGCCAAGTCATCCTGGTAGAAGAGTTTAAGGAATGTGTTACTCAAGATTTGAAAACACATTTAGAAGATAAGAATGTGAAAACTCTTGAAGAGGCAGCAGTCATATCTGATACTTATGCTCTGTCTCATAAAAAGAATTTTGTATCAAGATCTCAGACTAGCAGTAATTCTACCAATTCAGACACATATAAAAAGAGTGGTTCAGGGTCTCAGTCTTCCACAAGTCTCCAGTCTACATCCCAAGGTGGTTTTAAGTCCGGTGTAGGACGTGTTGAAGGATCGTCTGGAATAGGGTCGCTTCCTACTTGTAGTTATTGTAAGAAAAAGGGTCATCTGATCAGTGAATGCTTTAAACTTAAGGCAAAAATTATTTTGATAAAACTCAACCACATGCTTGTGTGGCAGTTAGAGGTGATAGAGAAGACTTAGTTTCGATTTGTTCTGACACTCCTGATGTCCAGGGTTCACAGTCCAGTTCTATTGATTCTATGGAGGATTATAAGCCCTTTATGTCTCAGGGATTTGTTTCACTCGGTGACTCTAGCGAAATAAAACCTGTCCAGATTTTGAGAGATACTGGTGCTGCACAGACGTTATTGTTAGAGGGCGTGCTTCCTTTGTCTGAGCAGACTTCTACTGGTGGGTCAGTTTTATTACAGGGTGTGGAGCTAGGCGTCATTGATGTTCCCCTGCATAGAATTAGTTTGAAGTCAGATTTAGTTACTGGACCTGTTATCGTAGGTGTTCGACCTACTCTTCCCGTTCCAGGCATTTCTTTGTTGCTAGGCAACGATTTAGCTGGTGGAAAAGTTGTACCAGATCCTATAGTTTGTGAGAAAATCACTCCAGATGTCATGTGCGATGATGAAGATGATGACATTTATCCAGCCTGTGCTGTTACTAGAGCGATGGCCAGAAGACGAGAAATGGAGGCAGACCATACTCAAGCCTTTGACGAGACGAATTCCTCTGTTGATATTGATTTGAATGACACTTTCTTATCTGACCTTGATGGCACTCAAACAAGCATGGAACCACACAATATCAAGAAGCAAGAGAAGAAAGAACTTTTACCAAAATTTGGTGGTGAGGATGATGAGTTGCATCCACTAGTTAGCCAAGGCAAGGACATCCTCAGCCGAGAACGTTTACTCTCTGAACAACATAAAGACCCAGATATCATTCAACTTAGTAAGAGGGCACTTCCACCAGAAGAGGCTACTAAAGTTGGAGAATGCTTCTATATGAAAGATGGCATCCTTATGCGAAAATGGCGACCACCTGACGCTTCCCCAGATGAAGTGTGGCGTGTTGTTCACCAGATAGTGGTCCCAGCTGCTTATCGTCGAGATGTCATGAGTTTAGCTCACGATACACCTATGGCTGGTCATTTAGGTATCAATAAGACTTATAATAGGATTTTGAGTCATTTTTATTGGCCTAAGCTAAGGAAGGATGTTTCTGAGTTTTGTAAGTCGTGTCATGTCTGTCAGATGGTAGGTAAACCGAACCAGAAGATACCATCCGCCCCTCTCCAACCAATTCCAGCTTTTGAAGAACCGTTTAGTCGAGTGTTGGTGGATTGTGTAGGACCTTTGCCTAGGACCAGATCTGGGAACCAGTATTTACTTACCATTATGTGTACATCCACTCGATTCCCTGAAGCCATACCTCTTAGGAATATAAAGGCAAAGAGCATAGTTAAGGCCCTAACCAAGTTCTTCAGTTTTGTAGGAGCACCAAAGGCAATTCAGTCGGATCAAGGCTCAAATTTTATGTCGGGGTTGTTCCAGCAAGTCATGCATGAGTTGGGTATAAGGCAATATAGATCAACTGCTTATCATCCTGAGTCCCAGGGAGCGCTAGAACGTTTTCATCAAACCCTAAAAACAATGCTGAAGACCTATTGTTACCAGTATGAAAAAGACTGGGATGAAGGGGTTCATCTTGTACTATTTGCTGCACGAGAAGCAGTCCAGGAGTCTCTTGGGTTCAGTCCTTTTGAATTGGTGTTCGGTCATACAGTTAGAGGTCCTTTGAAATTGTTGAAGGAAAAGTGGCTGACTGAGACTACTGATCTTAATCTTTTAGATTATGTGTCTGATTTCAAAGAAAAACTTTACAATGCTTGTAAATTAGCACAAGACAATTTGAAGAATTCTCAGATGAAAATGAAAATGTGGTATGACAAAGATGCCAGAAATAGGGTGTTTAAGCCAGGTGATAAGGTTCTTGTATTTTTACCTATTCCTGGTCATCCTTTACAGGCCAGATTTTATGGCCCTTATGAAATTGAAAGCAAGATCAGTGATGTAAACTATGTAGTTAAGACACCAGGTCGACGTAAAGAGAAACGGGTTTGTCACATTAACATGTTAAAAGAGTATTTTGAAAGGTGTGACCGAAATTCTGTAAAACCAGTTTCCACTTTAGCCAATGCTAAGACTGTTCAAAATTGTATTGAAAGTGATACGAGTGTAGAGATGAATGAGAAAGATTGTAATCAGAGTGTTCGTTTGAAAAACTCAGAAGTTTTGGCTAATTTGGATGCCAAACTTGGACATTTGAACATTCACCAAAAAGAACAAGTTAAAAACTTGATGAATGAGTATCATCAAATCTTTTCGGATGTTCCAAAGAAAACTAATGCAGCTTGTCATGATGTCATAGTGAGTGACGTTCTGCCTATCAAACAACATCCGTACCGTCTGAATCCAATAAAATTGCAGTACCTAAGAAGGGAAGTGCAGTACATGTTGGACAATGACATTGTTGAACCTAGTAAAAGTGATTGGAGCTCACCATGTATTCTTGTACCAAAACAGGACGGTTCGTACCGATTATGTACAGACTATAGAAAGGTGAATTCTGTTACCAAAACTGATTCATTTCCAATACCTAGAATCGATGACTGTATTGACCGCATTGGAAACGCCAAATTTGTCAGTAAATTTGACCTGTTGAAAGGCTACTGGCAAGTGCCGTTAACAGAAAGAGCAAAAGAAATATCTGCTTTTGCAACACCAGATGGACTTTACCAGTATAAAGTAATGCCTTTTGGCATGAAAAACGCACCGGCTACATTCCAAAGGATGATTCACTCCCTTCTTCAAGACCTTGAGGGATGCGAGGCCTACATTGATGATGTCGTCATATACAGCGACACATGGGACGAACATCTCCGAATCATGCGTGCTTTATTTGACATTTTAGCTAAAGCAAACTTAACTGTGAACCTTGAGAAGAGCGAATTTTGTCATGCTTATGTTGAGTATTTAGGTCATAGAGTAGGTCAAGGTTATGTTACACCCATTATGGCTAAAGTGGAAGCTATTGCAAAGTTCCCGATTCCTACAAACAAGAAAGAGTTAATGAGGTTTTTGGGCATGGCTGGGTTTTACAGAAAATTTTGTCCAAATTTTTCCTCAGTTGTAAGTCCACTTACAAATCTTTTACAAAAGAGGGTTAACTTTGAATGGACAAAGGACTGTGAAAAATCATTTCAAAAAATCAAATCTGTCCTTATGAGCAACCCAGTTCTGTCAACTCCAGATTTTTCTAAGCAATTTAAGCTTACTGTTGATGCTAGTGATGTTGGAATCGGGGCAGCTTTGTTTCAAGAACATAGTGATAAGGTAGATAGAGTTGTTTCTTATTTTTCAAAGAAACTTACAAAATGTCAACAAAAGTATTCCACCATTGAAAAGGAATGCCTTGCTTTGTTGTTAGCCTTACAGCATTTTGATGTTTATCTGAATGTTACTTTGCATCCAATTCTTGTATATACGGATGTCAACCCCCTGACATTTTTGCATAAATTGTCAAACAAGAATCAAAGACTGACTAGATGGAGTTTGTTGTTACAAGAATACAACATAACAATTAAACATTTCAAAGGCAAAGACAATGTTATAGCAGATGCCTTGTCAAGAGTATCGTAAACATACTAGATTTTGTATTAATGTACCTATATTTTAATAATATAAGTTTTCATTGACATTCAAACTTTTTAAGGGAGGAGGTGTTGTGATGTGTGTTGTATTTGTATTGTTTCATCATGTCTATTATTAGTAACATTAAGTTTCTTGAACATTCCAGAGTGGTCAACATGTTCGGTCATTGTTTCTTTGTGTATGTCCAGCACTTTCCAGTAATATCATGTACTTACAACTTCTAGAATATTCTAGATTTATAATACTGTATAAATACCCTGTCAATTCGATGCATAGATATACTATTGTCGTATAAGCATCATTGAGGTATTACTGGGATATAATTTCACTGGGACATTGTGTGCAGCAACGGACACTCTGATGTATGTATTTTTTTTTAGATTTTTGCTAAGTTTGTACTTAATGATTTGTATATTACTGTAAATAAATTATTGTTAAGTTTAAACTGTGTGATTGATCTTTGCTGGCATTTAGGGTTATTCTGACCCATAACACCATAAACAAAACAAAATAAGAGCAGAGCAAACACGGACCCCCGAAACCTCAGAGGTGGGATCAGGTGCCATGGAGGAGTGAGCATCCCCTGTCGACCGGTCACACCCGCCGTGTGCTCCTTGTCATGACCAAGAAATAACCGGAAAAATCAATTCATTGTATAAATAATAGACTAACAATAGGTATGAAAAACGTCAGTCAGCATTTGACTCAATGATAAACTTTATTTGATGACAAGTCATTGTAGCGACCATAGAACTTACGAAATGATGATTTTGATCAAAACTGCTGATATTCTTGTTTTGTCAACTTGCTTGTCAATAATTTACCTCGTTTTAGAAATTGTTCATATGTAGAGCATGCTCTTGCATATCGAATCAACTGAGATATAAATACTCCGTATGCAGGTGATAAAGGTATATTAATTCAGAAGTAAGGGAAGTTGACGATAGAAAAGTTAAAGTCATCATGTTTAGCATAAAGCTTGGTTGTTAGATTACCATTAGTGTCTTTTTCAAGTAAAATATCCAAGTATGAAACAGAAGTGTCGGACTCTGTGGTATCTTTTATCTCAAGCTCAACAGGATATATTGTATCAACGTAGGACTGGAAATTACCATTATTAAATGAAAATACATCTTGGATATATCTAAATATTGAGTTGAAGGCCACAGCAAGTGTTTTCTTCTTTTCACGCATAAGATTTTGCATAAATTCTGCTTCAAATGAATATAAAAATAAGTCTGCTAATATCGGAGCGCAATTTGTACCCATGGGAATTCAAATAGACTGTTGGAATCCCTGGTCTCTAAAAATCACATAGATATTGTCAATCAGAAACTCAAGCATCTTCTTGAAGTTAACTACAGAGTACTTATGTGTGCAATCATAGACAGGATAAGTTGTTTAGTAAGATTAATAAGAATATTGTTATAATGCAGGACTGTTAAGGCCTTCTATAAAGAAATCAATGGAATATGTAAGTGCAAAAAATGAGAACTTTTTATAACTGAATTTGATTTTATAAGGCTGTTTTATTATTACATAATTTAAATACTAACTGAAATTACATAGTATACCCCACGCTGTACTGAACTAAGTTTTGTCCCATCAATGGAAAGTCATGTGATACTTGTATAGAATGTGTACTGAATTGAGGTCATAATTAACTTGCATGGTAAGTAAACATTAGAGTCAGAAAAATCTTTCAGCTTCTGTGTCAAAAACGCCACTGAGCATGTCACATGAAAGCCTAGATCACGTGATTTGGGCAGAACAGTTGCAAATGTGCATCAAATTCGAGGAAGACATCTTTTTAAAAAGCAAAATATATATACAACACTGGAACTCTATATCATTTCTTTTATCAAAGTTTTTCAATTAGTTTGCAAACTTTTTGATCACCCCTTGTATAAAACCATGTATGAGATACACAAATTAAAGCACTAATACTTTTCCTTGATTTTATTTTTAAAAACAATCCATGGTATAACATTCACCACTCCAATCATCATTACACTGAATTTAAAAAATCCAACTGCGTAGAAAAGTAAAGTCGATGTTGAGAACTTTAAGTTCTCAATGGATAATGTCCATATTAGAGACAGTATGACATGAATAAGTTTTTGTCCCACTCCAATATCAACTGCTATCTTTCTCCTGTTTTGTAACAAAATTCCTAATCCAAAACCTACAAAACAATTTGGGAATTATATTGAATACAAAATAATTTTTATATTTTTATACATATCTTTTAATTAAAAAAGTATTATGATACATCATGCAATATCTACTCTGGACATCAATCAAGAGTTTTTTTCTGAAATTTGACCTTGAGAAATCGAGCTTATTGATAAGTGTATAGACTTCCAATGAAAATCTTTATGATAAAGTACAAATTAACATTTCATAAAGTACTTTCATACCTAGTAGAGATGACACATCTCGTACAAAGGCAAAGAATGGGGTGGTGTCTGGATGAACCCAGTCTGAGTTAGCACACCATTTCTTGGCGTAAGTGAGGCTCCATAAGGGGTCCAGACCAAGTACAGAGATGGCATGATAGGTGAGGAACACCCCCGAGGTTAAAAATAGACTCCAGAATACGTAGTGCTTTAAGGTCAGGTTAGAGGTATGTTCGTGTTTCACAACCTCTGCTAGTAAAATTCCTATAATTAGAATAGAAAAAATCATGAAAATATCATCAATACACAGTAAAACACACTTATAGCGAACAAGCTTATAATAAATTCACACTTACTGCAAAGTGATTTTCGCCTTGACTTGATATTTTGTAAACTTAATAGATACATAACAAATTACGATTATAAGAATCCAAACACATCTGTCCTTCTTTATAAGAACATTTTACTGTTATTGATTCATACTGCAAATCTACATTGTGTGACCTATCAACATCATAAAATTCAGCTAAAATAAATGTATACAGATGATGGCACTTTCTAAACAATTAGATAGATATATCATGACAATTATCTTAACATTATTACTAACCTGTCAATGACCCCGCCACCACCTGATGTGGAAAGTGTGTGGCTATAAATAGCCTGGATACGTTGACAGCCACAAGAACCACGACAAAGGAGATCCAGACTAACACTCGCTCTAATGGTCTGAAAAACAATGCAGAATGTGAATTAAAAATTGTATAAAGTGAAACTTGTCAAATCTGGATCCATAAAAGTTATCAGGATTATACCACATTCTAGTTTAGACAACATTTTAATCGGATTGACTGAAAGGACCTAGAGTCCTCATAAAGGACAATGTAGAAAATATCAGTCGTTTGAAATCTAGTCCAATAAATACAGTGCCTTGTCTGTTTAAGTCCATGTTTGATAAAAGATGTTCCAATGGAGTACAGCACAGCAGAGGTGACCATAGCATGACCCGATGGACTCCCTACAGTAAAATAGGACACGTTAGTCAGATACAGTACACATAGTCTGTACTACATGTATCAGATAATATACATAATGTTAGTTGTTAGGACTTGTGAGCTATCCCATTGTGATATCAAATAACTGACTACCTGGTCCGGTTTCACAAGTAAGGCTGTACTGTTCCAGAGAAGGAATACTCAGAACGTGATCGTGAAGTTTGACTTCATTAACCCACCAGTACGGTCGCTCTCCATGTAAAATCCTATTAAATGTAAACACAGTTCACACAAAATATTTTTCTTGGGCCATCATAAAAAGTTTCATTGTATGATGTACTCCAACCCATATTTCTAGGGATGGTAGGTACACAGTTTTTCATGTATTTTACACATTGATAATTGTCAGCAAAATCCAGGGATTATAAATTTCTATGAATGTTTCGTTCTAATTCTTACATAGGATACCTGCAGAGACTTCATACATGTATTTATTGCTGTAAAAAGTCACTGCATTCTATAGGGCAACTTTGAGGAATGATAACACTTACCAATGTTAAAAATGACGTAGACAATCTGATATTGAAATTAAAAAAAATGGACGAATAGTGGTGGTTGTGATGGTTCAGATGGAGTACATCAAACAAATATTTTTTTGTCTCAGGCCTCAAAGAAATCAGGATTGTTTGTACAATGTACATCACTTATACTATAAATTCCTTATTAAATGTGAGAAATTTATTATCACGTAATTCCGCGAGAAGCATCACTTGCGAAATAAAATTTCATGCTTTTATTTTTATGGTGCTGAAATCAATGTAAATTCTCTTAATCAAAAGCCCATTCGCGAATAAATATATCCGCGATTTGAGGTTAAATAGCATTATTGCGATAAGTACCTGTGAAAAATAAGGAATCTACAGTATATGCATGGCACCTCTACATAAATCTTTATTCCAAGATATAATGGAATTTAATGTTCCCAATACAAAATACCATTTTAATATTCCATTCAGCCATTCAGATAAACAGGCAATCCACAGCACCCTGGTTCCGGTAGATCTGTGGAAACCGTAAGCCAGGGGGAAGTAGATCAGAAAGGCGTATCTGGGGTCTCCCACCCGAGTCAACATCTGCATCAGGTCAACATGGTGCTTCAGATGTGCAAAATAAAAAAGAATTCATACAAAGTCTTAAAAATAACAAAAAAAGGTTTCATTTAAAATATAAAGCATGGGCACTTGTTTCATACAACATGTACAAGGGTCCCCTTCTTATTTCTGACAAACTTATAGAATATAGTATACTGATTGATGAGTTAATAGATTTATGCAAAAACTCATTGAAATTAGGGACATACCGCATAAGCAGAATTTTAGGAAGGATTTAATTTTGGCATTATTAGCGAGAGTTCTGAGATCGCTAAAAATAAACTATGTTTAATCTGTATTAGCTTCATTAGTGAGCATTTTAAAATCGCTAAAATTACTTCTCGCTAAAAATAAAATACCATGTTTTAAGGAAAAATCGCTAAATTTGCGTCTCGATAAAATTTCCACTTATACGGTATTTGTATAGTATAAAAACTTTCCTGTAAGACCTACCCGGAATGTGTGTTGAATTTGATGAATTATCTGGACACCTTGTAGGTGAACGTAATCCATGATCCCGGGCTCCACTCCGTCCATTTCAAGGACTGTCATTTAATTCTATTGGTTTGTTTACTTACAACTAATATATTTATATATTTAACTTGAAAAATATCGATGACAAAGATATGTATATCTATAAGATGCTTAAATCGATTAAAACTAGTACTAGAGGAAATGTTTATGTTTCCTTCCACATTGCACTGCATGGCAGGAACTTCTATTACGTCACTAATTGATGAACTCATTCGCACACCAAATATTTTTCCGGATTTTTCTCTTTTTTTTTTTTTAAAACAAAAAAACTTACAGACTTTTTTTCTGAAAAGTATGTTAAGTGTTGCAAGGGTGCAAGTACAATTTTTTTTTTAATCAAGGTAACACTTTTAAAACACACTTTGAAATTTTTTTTTTTTAATCAAGGTAACACTTTTAAAACACACTTTGAAAAAAAATGTATAAAACAAAGATTCCGGGCTTTGATTTTAAGGTAGGATTCTTCTCTAGTTTCTGTCACAGGTGCTTGGGAAGGGTAGTTTTAGCTTAAATTTTGGATTTTTCAGTTGTAATACTTTGAAAATATATCATAGAAAAATATTTTATTAAAAAAAAGTCAAAGAATCCTTGGGGTACGGAACACGGGAGGGGGAGGGGGGTCCTGTCCCCAAGCACCTGTGGTTTCTGTCTAGATGGAATATTCAAAGTATGTTTGCTTATTGTCTTATATATTTAGGTGTAAGAGATATAAAAGACCATATATTTCTTTCCTCGTCACAATTGTACAACTTTAAATAGATCAAGATGAAATTACACCATTCAGTCGACGGACTGGTAACTGAATGCCCACTGAATGGTCACTGAAAGGTCACTGAAAAGATCCTTTCCCGTGACTTTTCCATGATCATTCCGTTACCATTCAGTCGACTGAATGGCAGGCACATTTCCGTGACCTTTCAGTTATCATTCAGTTGCAAGTTTATATTAAATAATTAATCGACTTACTCTTTAACTTAAAAATTTTATTTCACTTTTTCTTGATTTAATAGCATTTAGTCTATATATTTGCGAATAAAAAATGAAGAAAAAAAAATATTGCAAGAAAAAAAATTCTTGCCCAAAGCCAGAATCGAACCCAGCAGGCATGCTTACGAAGCTATCTTAGGACAAAGACATATCTTAAGACGGTCTTACGACATATCTTAGTCTTAAGTGAGGCCATCGAAGCTATCCTATCTTAGGAGACCTCCTAATCTTAGTCCTAACTATAAGACGATTGCGGACATGTCTTAAATCATATCTTAGGTGATTTTAAGAAGAGTTCGTGTCAGGAAAACAACTAAGAACGATTTTTTTGTGTAAATAAATCAAATATTTGTTGTAAATTAATAATTTCTTTAATGAACTCAATCAATTTATGAGCATTGTACTGTGTGAATGTATGCGTAAGCCTGTGCACATGAAAATGGAGAGAACAGTTAATAAAACTGCACTCATTACAGGCACGTAGCAACAACGGGGGGGGGGGGGGGGGGGG
>PRKT01001184.1:32660-44231 GCA_003671525.1 Saccostrea glomerata | reverse complement strand
AAAAAAGATTAATTCATTGAAAAAGATTTTTTAAGCCTTTTCAAAAAAGATAAAAATATACAACCAATTGTTTTTTATTGGGGCAAAACGGAGGGACAGTGGATACCTTTAAAATATCTAATAATATACATGGTCAGAATTTGATACCTGTGTATTGCATCAATCTGTTGCATTTCTTGGTATTATTTGGTGTAAATAATAAAGACAGCAGAGAAACAACACATATTTAAAAAAAATAAAGAAAGTGTATGCATGAAACCGTGACTGCCTCTTCCTTTTCCAGAGAGAGAGAGAGAGAGAGAGAGAGAGAGAGATTTCGTGTCACTGGCACAGGTTGACCATTTCTTTCGAAGTTCTTCTACGGTTCTAGTGTGTCCCGAGGACACAGCATTCACCTTTGCACAAATCCCCTCCCAAACTCGTTTTTTGGAAATGGTTACAACATTTGAATGTTTGCTAAAAATAATTTCCTTATTCTTCTCCACATTATCCAAAATTATTTGGAGCTCCATTACACTAAAGTTTGGGTTCCATTTTCTGCTGATTGCTGTTACGTGTGTACCTTGAAGTCTAAAACTACAATGGATCTTATTCAAAGCCTATGAGTGAATGAGAATAATAGCGCTACATAGCACGGGATTTTTTTCGCGGTATACTCTCTGAGAAAAAGAATTACACGTTTGTATTTGAAAAATAATTTATATACATATAACTAGCTATCCAACAACTAGTGAAGTATGATATGGTATTTATAAAATTTCAATACTTTTTCACAATGTGCATAATTCCATAATCACCAGAGACATATATGTCTCTGATAATCACTATCACTTGAGAGAGAGAGAGAGGGGGGGGGGAGAGAGAATCACCTGTTGTATCGAGGAGTTGCGATGTGTATATATCTTGTATATATTTTGTATATTCTATGTTAATTGAGCGGATTTGGGGGACAGACTAGTAGTATAAGGCGCCTGGCCGACCCTTCAGTTTGCAGCAAAATAAGAGATAACTTTCTTTTCTCTTTCCAGCTAAATGTGACAAAAATTTCCAGATGACTATCCCATCATGCTGCAGTGATCTGTGTTCCTGTCCGGACCACACGTTGACAGGAAGCGTACGTGACGCGACCGCAGGAAACGCCCCGATGGCTAACGTCTCTGTGTACCTACGTAGCTGTCCCTGCGAACCCCTGACGATGACTGCTGATGACGGAAGCTTTCAAATCAAAGGTGTTTGTCTGAAGGAAGGGGGCGTGGCTAGGTTTGAATATCCAGGGTATGCGTCGTTCCTCAGGGATATTACCGACCCCCAAAACAACAACAACTTCATCGCGAACGGTGATATGGCTCCCCTGGTGGAAACTACGTCAGTATCAGGAATGACATCACAAGGCGGAAGTTAGAGCTTATAGGAAATTTCTCTTAGCTAATTAACGTAAAATTAATTACTTTGGTAACTATACCATACTGGTTCAGTCTAAGTTAAGGGTTTGGGTTCTACAGCTAGGATAATTTACGATTGTCAGTTCAGTCATTGAATTGAACTATAATTGTATACTTTTGTACTTTTTTACGCCTTTTTTACAACATTGTTATTTTGCTTGCTTAATATGAAATGTGTCAACATTCATAGTTGAATATTGTTTTGCCAAAAAATTTATATTAGGGATGTCAAATTGGGTCAACTTTTGGTAATCAGTTACTTGTACAATTTGCTGATGAAGTACACGGGTACTCAGTAAAATTGTAAAATATAAGTGTATTAATTTTATTGAGACTAGGAAAGCCCATTTTAAATTTATTGCCTGTAACAAATGTTGAGCCAAACAAAATCAATTTCTTGTTCCTAAATTTATTTATAAAAAACCTTTTCTTTAAAGAATGATGCAACTTGTCAGGATTGATAGATGTATATTATTTTACTTAATAGACTGCACGTAGTAAAACATTTTCCATTAAAAACAAATGATTTAATCCATCCAAAAAATAAGGCACCAAAATAGGTGATAACAGATGTGTGGCAGGTGATTTGGTCATGGTAATTACTTTATAAACGAGTACACAGCCACAGACGACAACAGGTACCTAAAATATCAACAGATGTAGAAGCTAATTACAGTATAAACATGGACAGAACCTACTTAAATTGCATTTTTGGGAACAGTTTTTGATATATGCACTAATATGAAAAAAATATCCATATATCTGAGTAACCGACTAGGGATTTTATAAATCAATAGTTGGACGCTTGATTGAGTACCAGGTTAACAGCTAGGGTACTCGTTGACATCCCTAATACTAGTATATATACTATTATTAATGATAGAATTTTATTTTAAATAAAATCACTTTTCATTAAATTAATGTTAAATTATAAAATTTTATTTTGCATTTTACTTGTAATAAGCTAAACTTGTAAATGCAATATCTGTCCACTTATCTTTTTGTACGTTTTTGCTGTAGCTCTTTGTTCTTACATGTAAGTTAAAAACTCTTCAAATCATCTGTTTTTAGGAAGTAAAGCTGGTCTTACTTTCCTTTTCAAACCAAAAATGACATATGAATGATGTACATTGAAATACGTTAAATTATGTGTTTATATGATATTTAATCTTTGATAAGCATTTCTTTGTTTATATTATCTTCAGTTGCATGTTTTCACAGTTTTAACTCCGTCACACTTAAACAGCATTATCATTTCTTTTTTTTTTTTTACACGAGTCATATTTGGTCACAGATCTTTATAGAACTCTGTGATGTACAGTCTATTATTACATTAGTTAACTGTCATATTGTTTTTGTAGGGTTATCTTGCTTTGTTTTATACTGCCCCATTTTAAAGAGAATGTGGAATTTACTTTTATTATATTGGCAGTTCTCTTTTGTTGAGTAATGTACAATCTAATTTTAATTAGATTGAGTAATGTATCAAATCTTTTTGATTCAATAAACTAGATGTTAAATAAGATATGAGGAAATTCTCCAGATGAAGAATTGTGACCCCAACCTTCAGGGTCTTTGTGGGTGAGATGTCATTATTTATGGCACTTTGTGTCGAATATGAAGGCCCTAACCATATCACATTCAGAATTTATCAACAAAGTTGATTTTAATTAGGTCAATTGTGAAGGTCAAGGGGTGAGAAATCAGAATACTTGGAAATATCTTGTCATGGGTGATGCACAGGTCAAATATGAAAGCCCCATCTCTTCACAATGAAAATTCATAAGGAAAAAATTCTCATTTCTGAAAACATGGAAAAGAAGGTCAAATGTCAAAGTCATAAGATAAAAAATCACAGTGCATTAGAAAGGTAATGTCACAAACAATACAAAGATATGAAGGCCTTATCTGTTCTCATTCAAAAAATCATGATCAAGGTTAAAGTTTTTGAAAAGTAGGTCAAGCTTCAAGGTCAAGATGATATTGTATTTGTAAGTTCTTATTACAGGTAATTAATACAAATGTATCTCTTCTCATTCAATAGCTATGCCCCATTCAAAGTAATGTTTAAAGATAAGTCATGTGTTCAAAATAAAAACAAGATGTGTTTGTGAAACAATGATGCCCCCCCCCCCCCTGTATGGCAACATTGCAAGATAAAACTTTTCTTTGCTACCTAAATATGTTGGTACCCAAAGTAAAGTCTTCTCACAAGAAATACAATTGTGAAATATGAAAATCCCAGCACCACCTATTTCAAAAGTTAGGATCAAGGAAAAGTTTTTGAAAGGTAGGTCAAATTTCAGGGTCAAGGTCAAAATGCCAAAGTTTTTGGTTTATAAAGAAAGGTCTTGTCACAAGGATTATAATTATAAGTGTAGTAAGAAAGCCATGACCCAAACCATTCAAAAGTTGCGACCAAATGTTATTTTTTTAAAGGTAGGTCATACTCCAGGGTCAGAGTTCTTTGTATCCAATGAAAGGTCTTCTCAAGAATTCCATAAGAATTTCTAAAAGAAAGCCAAAGTTCTCACCTTTCAAAAATTATGGCCAATGTTGTTTTTTTTTTGGTACATAAATCCTCAAGGTCAAAATATTGATATCCAAACGAAGGCCTTGTCACAAAGAATACATATGTGAAGCATGAGAATCCTGGTATCTACCCTTAAAAGTTATGGTCAAAGTAAAAATTTGGATTTTTTTGTGTAAAAGTGTGTCAAACTCCTAAGTCAAAGTCAATTTTGGTGATACCCAAAGAAAGGTCTTATCTTAAGCCTTAAGGAATTAATACAGTCATGTTAAATATACAAGTCAAAGTTCCACTTGATCAAAAGTTATGAGCAAGGTTAAAGTTGATTTTTGCGGACAAACAGCTACACGGAGGGACACGACAAAATGTATGTACCCCGAATCTTGATTTTGGGGGCATAAAAAGAATTCATACAGAGAAAATGAAAGAAAAAGTGACCAAGCTCACATACCCCACGCTTCCCCAAAAATCAAAGTGCCGAAAATCCTGGAAAAAAATAAAGTATTAGGAATTTTCCGATAATATGCACACTTACACATTGTGTTCTAAATATCTGCAAAGTTTGACAAAAATCTGTGCAGCGGTAAATGGGGAGTTGCGCTGACAAAATGTGCATCTCTATACTTGTAAACCAACTTTAATTCGCGTTTGAGAAATTTTAGCGAGGTTCGCGAGAGCCTCGTAAGTAACATGTACATCTACATACACGTATACACCCTACTTTTTTGCGAAGATGTTCATAATATAGGCATTGACAATGCAGGATTATCTTTTGGGGAAGATAACATTCTTCTCTTTTTCTCCTTGTTCTCAATGAAGGTTAATCAATCCATGTATTTTAAAACAGTTCTCGAAAGATATAATTATAACAAATTAAAATCAAAGTCCAGAATCTTTGTTTTATACAGTTTTTTTTTCAAAGTGCATTTTAAAAGTGTTACCATGATAAAAAAAAATGATGTACACCCTTGCAACACTTACCGTGCTTTCAGAAAAAAAGGTCGCTATAAGTTTTATGAATGAATTCTAGAATGAAAAAAAAATTATAAATCCGGGAAAATATTTGGTGTGCGAATAAGTTCATCAATTAGTGACGTAATTGAAGTTCCTGCTGTGCAGTGCAATGTGGAAGGAAACATTTACTCTAGTTTTAATCGATTTTAGCATCTTGTAGATATACATATCTTTTTTATTCGATATTTTTTAAGTTATTTATATCAGTTGTAAGTAAACAAACCAATAAAATTATATGACAGTCCTTGAAATGGACGGGGTGCAGCCCGGAATAATGGACTATGTTCACGTGCAAGGTGTCCAGATAATTCATCAAATTCAACACACATTCCGGGTAAGTCCTAACGAGGAACTATAACACTGATCAAATATGTCCCTAATTTTAATGAGTTGTGTAAATCTATGAATTCATCAATCAGTATACTATATTTTATTAGTTTGTTAGAAATAAGAAGGGGATCCTTGTACATGTTATATCAAACAAGTGCCTATGCTTTATATTTTAAATGAAACAATTTTTTTCATTTTTTGTATGAATCCTTTTTTTTTACTTTGCACACCTGAAGCACCATGTGGACCTGATGCAGATGTTGACTCGGGTGGGAGATCCCAGATACGCCTTTCTGATCTACTTTCCATTAGCTTACTGTTTCCACAGATCTACTGGAACCAGGGTGCTGTGGATTGCATGTTTATCTGAATGGCTGAATGGGATATTAAAATGGTATGTTGACATTTTCACTTAAAATTCCATTCTTTATAGGGATTATATTTATGTATGGTTGTTGTATGATCGATGTAAAAAAAAAAATCCTGATATCAAGGCTTGGGAAAAAAAAGTTTGATATATTCCAACTGACATATCAAATCCACCCCTAATTATTTGATCATATTTTTTCCTACTGTAACAGTAAATTACAGATTGTCTGTGTCAACTTTATTTTAAATAAATATGGTTTAGGTTTACCAATTATAAAAGGTGCTTTTTAGATTGATATTTTTTTACAGCAATTAATAACTAAACGAAGTATCTCTATGTATTCTGTGTAAGAATTGCAATGAAAACATCCATAGAAATAATTCATTCCTGGAATATGACAATTAGCAATGTGTTACATACATTTATATCATGTCTACCTACCCTCCCTAAAAATATTGATTGGAGTTCATCATACAATGAAACTTTTTATGATCGCCCAAGAAAAATATCTTCTGTGTCAACTGTGTTAATATTTAGGATTTTACATGGGGAGCGACCGTACTGGTGGGTTAAGGAAGTCAAACTTCACGATCACATTCTGAGCATTCCTTCCCTGGAACAGTACAGCCTTACCTGTGAAACTGGACCAGGTAGTCAGCTCACAAGTCCTAACAACTAACATTATGTATATTATCTGGTACATACTGTGTGTACTGATTTTGACTTACGTGTCCTCTATTTACACTGTAGGTAGCCCTTCAGGTCATGCTATGGTCACTTCTGCCGTGCTCTACTCCATTGGTACATCTTTTATCAAACATGGACTTAAGCGGACAAGGTACTGCAAAATTGCTAGATTTATTGGACTATATATATTTTTAGTTGGTTTATTATTCACATTATATTGTGTTGTTTCAGACCATTAGAGCGAGTGTTAGTCTGGATTTCCTTTGTCGTGGTTCTTGTGGCTGTCAATGTATCCAGACTATTTATAGCTACACATTTTCCACATCAGGTGGTGGCTGGGTCATTGACAGGTGGGTGAGGATGTTCAGAAAAGAATGTCATGATATTTGAGACTGGTTGGTTTTTAAAGTCCATCTCTATTCTTGTACAACTATTTTCACTGAATCTTTTGATCAAGATGGTTCATAGATTGCAGATTTTAAAGATGAATTTATAAATATTGATGTCACGATGTACAGTTTTTAAGACATTTTTGGTAATTTTTTTTTTTCAAACAGGAATTTTACTAGCAGAGGTTGTGAAACATGAGCATACTTCTAACCTGACCTTTAAACACTACCTATTCTGGAGTCTATTTTTAACCTCGGGTGTGTTCCTCACTTACTCTGCCATCTCTGTACTTGGTCTGGACCCTCTATGGAGCCTCACTTACGCCAAGAAATGGTGTGCTAGCTCGGACTGGGTACATCCTAACACCACCCCATTCTTTGCCTTTGTACGAGATGTGTCTTCTCTACTTGGTATGAAAGTACTTCATGAAATTTTAATTTCATACTTTATTATGTAAATTTTTCTTGAAACTGTATACACTTATCAATAAGATAGATTTTAAATTTCAGGTCAAAACTCTTGATTGACATCCAGAATTTGACATTGCATTGTGTACAATAAGACCTTTTTTTTAAAAATTAAAAGATACTAGGTATATTTAATGAAAATTACGAGGGTTGTCCCAAAATTTCGTAGACTAATCTCATATCTTTTAAAGAAATTAATGCATCTTCCTAAAATTTTCAGGGTGGATAAAGCGTATTCTTGGCAGATAAATTAAGAAGTTTTATCATGTTCACTTGAAAACTTTTCGAATAATAACATTTAAAGTGATATCGTTCCCCAACACACGGAGCAATCTGCAACGTCAAAAAATACAAATGTCAACGGTTCAAATTTTTAAGAAAATATTTCAATTACCAGAATCAAATTCTTAAATTAAACGAAACGGTTATAGTTATAAATGTGAAATATCTTAATTACTATGATATGATCAAACATTAAAATATGTAAACAAAGTATATACATGTATAGGTATGGAATAATACTGATTTGAAAACGCTATATGTCTACGGGCTTTAAGTCTGTTTTCTGTAATGGAGTTGCACAATGGAACTTTTGCACATTTCTTAGCCCCGTCTTTTATTTTAGTCACTGTTATTCACAAATACATAGAGAAACCGTTTAGTCATTTTAAGTACCAGTCCACATAAAAATCAGACAAAACTGTAAAAAAGTGATACACGAAGGTTTTCAGAATTTGATGATTTTCCACCCATAGATTTATTTTGAAGTATGAACAATGTATGTAAAATGAAAAATGTTTTGAGTCATGGTAACCATGGAAACCCGGCCAAAGAAATTTCCTTAGCAACCGGCGGATTTTTCAGTGTTGAAGGACAAAAAATCACCTATCTTTGAGGCTTAAAATAACACGTATATACCATGAGAATTATTCTTACTTATGGGTGTAATAAAGATACACATTTATTGTGTTCTAATAATGTAATAAAAAATATTTAGGTCTTAAGTCAGTTCTGTGGTAGACATTGGAAGGTACACATGTTTTACAAGTTTTGCTGATTCAGCATTTTTCTTGATTTTGGCAATATTCAAGGCCAAATTTTAAAAATGGCCAGATTAATACAGTTGTTGCATGTATCTCACATAAAAGCAGAGGTATTTCTCTTTTAGAATTTGAAGTCAAATCCATGGGCTCTTTTGAAAATAAAATCTGTTGCCTAGCAACAAAAATGGGCTTTTTGATGCATAAAATGAGAAACAATGTAAAAAGTTTACGGAAAAATCAAATGAACGGTTATTTATGATAAACGAGATACAAATTTTAAAATAGTATAATTAAATTCGGTCTCCCTAGCACATTATTGAATATTGCATAATTCTTTATCTCCATAGCAACGACAGGTTCTCCATACCAACAAGGCAAAGAAAGGTAATTTTGGCGTGTATTCATGTAATCTTATTAAGGCTTATTCAAATTAAGTCAGAAAAATCCGGTTGAGCAAAACTGACAATGAACTGTTGGTCAATCTTATTTTTTTTTTTCGTCTTTAATCAACACATGGCAACGATTCCCAGTGCATGGCAACCAATGTACCCTTTGCCTCCTGTAAAGAGATTTGACTTTTGTGATCAGTGTTCGTCATGGAAATGAATATTAAATATAGGATCTCCCATGATTTGTAGTTGGATATGATTTTTATCCAACGAGTTGTGTGATTTTTATCCCCGAGCCTTGGCGAGGGGATAAAAACACACAACGAGTTGGATAAAAATCATATCCAATTACAAATCATGGGAGATTCTTTTTATCCCATGTTTATTACTTCACAACTGATGTTTTACACTGATTTTATGAGGGACTCCGGTATATTTTACTTCATCACGCTAACGCAAAAACCATTGTGACGTCATAAGTGTGGGATATGAAAAATTTATCCAATGAGTCATATCCACGGGATAAAGGGGTAAACATGGGATAAATTAATGTATTGATGATTGTATTTGTGGAGAGTGCTGAAAAAATATATGAAATGTTCCATCAATTGTTGTCATGGCAACAACTACATGTGAGTGAATTTATGCGAGTTAAAAAACACAGTATAAATTCTTAAACAGAACTGTGACTGGGCAAATTTAAAACGGGGCAAAATTTCTTGTATGTGTGAACGGGCAAAAATCATATGATACCAAATTAAGGATGTTTTCCATAGATAATGTTTTAATGTAACTTGTACGATATTGTGGATTAAATTCAAGACACTCACAATGCATGGTTTCAATGGCTGCATTTTATTTCCGGAACTGTTTTCATTTCCGATACTAGTATTTTAAAGTTTTCCTCTCTGACATTTTTCAAGCAGTACTTTAATGCAATGAAAGTAGCTAGGATTTAAGACTTAACTCATGAAAAATATTACAGAATAAATCATGAATAATCATGAATAAATCATTGAAATCCAAAATAATGAGTTTTGTAATTGACTTTGGGTTATGTTTTAAACCAAAGGCCATGACATGGGAGGGATGGGGGGGGGGGGTTGATATTCAGTACCAATTTTTTTCCAAACAGTACCACTTTGAATTCCTAATTTTAAACCTATTCTGCAACGTGTCTGTGAAAAGTGGGGGGCTGAACCTACGCAGCAATGTTTAATGTCTCTACTAGGAACAGGCCTAAGCCCCTAGCCCTTCCGGTTCCGACGCCTATGTATTTTGGTAACTTTATAACCAAAGACAGAGTAGGGGAATAAAAAAGATGCATTTCAACCACTCTAAGTAATATTCAGCATGTAGTGTCCCCACCCCACAAGAACCCCTGACCCTCAGGTCCACACATTTCACAATTCTTGCTCATCATAAATGTTTGATTAACATAATGGAGTGCATTTCAAATAAATAATTCATTTTTAGTATATAGTCAAAGACACCCCCCCCCCCAAACCCAGCCCTCTTTGATACCCCTGTTCCGGGGGGCTTGGAATTCACAATTCTGGAAGAACGATCATAGCTATATCATAACTATATGTCTGTAGTCAGTTTGTTAAATAACTGGGAGCAAAGAAGAAGATTAATTATCAAAGATTTATTGCAATTTCACCATTTGATGATTAGAGCCCCACCCTAAGTAACACCAGAAATCCTGGTACTTGCGCCATGAGATTCACAACCTGATCCTTTGGCCATGAAATTCACAATTTTCAAAGAGATACTCTTCCTCATTGTAACTAGGCATGTAGTTAGTTGTTTAATAACCAGGGGCAGATAAGAAGATTTTCCATTTTAAAAATGCATGTTTATTATATAATAAAAAGAGCCCTGTATTCTAACACCAGAACTCCTGACCCTGGGGCCATAAAGTTCACGATTTTAGATGAGGCACCCTTCCTCACCATATCTATGTATTTTTCAAAGAATTAATGCATGTTAACTATATAATCATTTAAGCCCCGTCCTAACACCAGATCCCATGAAATTCACTACTGTAGAACAGGAATTCTTTCTCATCGTAACTATGTACTTAATTAATTTTACCCAGGTGCAGAGAAGAAGATTTTCAAAGAAATAATGTATTTCACTATATAATCTATTTAGCCCAGCCCTAGCGTATAGCCCCCCTAGCCCTGGAGTAAAAATTTTTACTATTTTAGTACAGTGTAGAAGACTCAATGCTTATTACAATCATTCCAACAGTTTCACTGCTTGATATCTAGAAGTGAAGAAGATTTTTAAGGACTGCATTAATTTTAGTGGTTTTTGTTCCACCCCTCAGGCTCCAGGGACCCTGAAATTCACAATTGTGTGTTCCTCTTTTACCCATAGATGGGTTTTTTCAAATTTGAATTGGTTCAGTGGTTCCAGAGAAGAAGCTAAAAATGTTCAAATGTTTTAGACCGCCGAATGACGTACGACGACGAACGAACAGAGATAGCAATAGGTCACCTGAAAGACTCAGGTGACCTGAAATTCTCAGAGGCACATCTCCCTTTTAAAATGCAGTTTTAAGTTTGAACTCAGATATGCAAGGATGGAAATTAAAAGGCATACAGAAACCACTTCTGGTAAATACAGACCCTTAGTAAGCAATTTCGGGGGTGGGGGTTACAACAATATATTTTCAGTTTGGGCACTACCAACAACCGCAAATTCCTTGGCAAACAAACCAAAAAATAGAAGATCGTAAGATATTATCATTATTGAGGGGGCACATGTATATTGTGGTGAAGTTTTCAATAGTATTCTATAGCTAAGTATCCGCATAATAGCCCACCCCCCCCGCTTCTTACACGGCCATAGGAAAAAACAATCATCGTTGAAGGAATTCTCAAAAGACAGTAGAATGTTTT
>PRKT01001184.1:21301-32573 GCA_003671525.1 Saccostrea glomerata | reverse complement strand
CTTACACGGCCATAGGAAAAACAATCATCGTTGAAGGAACTCTCAAAAGACAGTAGAATGTTTAAATACGAAGACATCACAATTACGCCTGTTGTGTATTGAATAATAAATATGTTTGTTTTTATTTTTGAACATGAAATAAATTTATTTAAAATTTTATTTCCAGCTGTTTGGCAAGCAAAAACAATGGTCAGAAAGGGATCCTGCAGATATCCAAGAAATACAAAAAAATGTCGGAAATGAAATAAAATTGTCGGAATTTAGATTTTAAGCATGTCGGAAATCCTATGCAAAATACTGGAAATTAAATGCAGTGAAAGAAAACATTAATATGAAATGAGCAATTTTAAGCACACAAAACTGTGTACACCTAATAAAACCCTTAATTCTAGTAATGTTTATCTAGCATATAATGTGTTCATTTGAGATAATTTCCATTTTTCAAAAGATAAGATATTTATAAGCTTGTATCTTTAACTTGTTGTTGGGAAGCTGACACTTATTCAGTTCACAAGGAATCTGTAGCTATGGAGCTTCAAACGCTCCCAGAGAACAAGCCCATAGCAACGCGTATCAAAGTAGTGGGAGCATCCTCCAACATTGTTCACCTGAGCACATGGGCTAGGTAAAAACAAATCAGCTTAGCACTCAAAAGTTTACTTGGGGAAGGAAGAGGGATGGACTTGAATTTTATACTTCTTGCCACCATATCAATATAAATTACTTGTATTAATGTAGAAACTTTGGGCCAGGAAAGATGAAACTTGTGTAGAAGCATCCTCAGGTAGTGTACATTCAAATTTATTCAAGTCATGACCCCCGGTGGTAGGGTTCGGCCACAATGGACGACCAACGTTTTACATAGGAATATACAGAAAAAAAAAACTTCTTCTTAATAACAGCAAAGCCATGATTGGTAATGTTTATATGGAGGCATCCTCAGGTAATTTGATTCAGGTTTGTTCAAATCATGACCCCCCGGGGTATAGCCACAATGGATGATCAAAGTTTTACATAGAAATATATTAGGAAAAATATATAAAAAATCTTGATTGGTCTTGTTCAAATCTTAGCATCCTCAGGTAGTTTAGATAAAGATTTGTTAAAATCATGACCCCCAGGATTGGGTGGGACCACAAAAGTACATAACTTATTTGGAATAAAGCCACAAGTAGTCAAAAAATATGTAAGCACTCTTAGTAAGTGTAGATTCAAGTATGCATAGATTCAAGTTTGTTCAAATCAACCCCACCCCTCTTTTAGGATCGGGACCACTTAGGCATTTACTGAATTGATTTTTCCTAGCCACAGTGCTCAGGTGAGCGATGTGGCCCATGGGCCCCGTGTTACATGGATGAGTTTGATGTCAATTGTTTTGTTTTTGTTGCATAATATTTCCATTTTAAGATATGACCTAACCGGATACATGAAGATGACCCTCTGACCATCGTTTGCATAATTTTTGAAATATGTTTGCACTACATTAATGCAAATCTCACCAAACAACATACAAATTAAAATAAAGTTTCTACTTGTGTGACTAGCCATGTTTTAAATTCATTTGTATTTGATCTAGCTTTGGACATCTTGAAATATTTCTTTCAAATAGTGTAAAGTTAATTTAAATTTTACGTAAATAACCGTAACTGACCGCGAGGCGACTTTTCTTATTTTGATTTATTTTAATGTGCCGCGTCGCCCTCATGGAGATGTGGTTAGAGTGTCTTCTCTAGAGTCACGAAGTAAGGAGCTGATCCTTACGTGGCGGGTTCGAATCCTACTGTGAGGCACAGTAGGTGCTACCTTTGAGCTACCGCGAACGGTTCTTTTCGTTTGGAAAAAAAAACTCTCCAATCTATGACAAGTATCAATAGAATAATTAAAACCTGATCTTCCTATTCAATTGGAAATATCATTGGAAATGTTTCCATAGTGACGTTATTCATTTTATTTATCTATTTATTTTCATGAGGAATTAATTCATACATTCTAATACTTTCTGAGAAATCTATGACGAGTGTCCAATCTTTCAATATTATGAATAACGACTACAGAGTATCCCATGTGCTAGAAATAGTTGTTATGGATTAAATGAGTTTGAAAATACTTTCGAAAAACACACATTTCAACATCATTTTTTTTCTTCATGACGTGATTTAGATAAAGATTTACAGGTAACATGAATATGCATCAAACTTTCTTTGAGTCGTTGCTAGGGGAGTGGTGTTGTTGCTATGGAAATAAGTCATTGAACAATATTCAATAACTTGATACAACATTTTAAAGTCTTTCCGAACTATCACCATGCAATTATCAGCATATTACTTGAATATCCAATTCCATGACAAACAGTACAATCCCAAAGTCAAATCTGTTTTACAGGAGACATAGGAACTTTGGTTGTCATGTATACGGAATCCTTGCCATATGGGTTGATTAAGTACCAAAAAAAATAACAATAATAAAACCAACATATCATTGTCAATTTTGCTCAACCGGATTTTTCTGATTTATTTTGAATAAGCCTTAATAAGATTACACGAATACACGCCAAAATTACCTTTCTTTGCCTTGTTGCTATGGAGAACCTGTCGTTGCTATGGAGATAAGAATCATGCAATATTCAATAATGTGCTAGGGAGACCGAATTTAATTATACTATTTTAAAATTTGTATCTCGTTTATCAAGGATCAAAACACTTGATCATAGTCCAGTGCGCCGCCTGTGCCAACGCAGCCGCCATTTTTCAAAATGTCGGATTTCAACCCCATGTATATAAAACGTTATAAAATTCATATTTATCAAAGCATAAACACCAAAATTTTAGAAAATTTAGTTAATAAGACAGTATTAAGAATTTTCATTTCCATTGACAAAATACGGGGTAGTAATTACGTTTCCGAAGGATTTCAAATATAATATCTTAAGTTTAAATCGCAACTTTCGGGTATTGCGCCGCCTTCCTACACCAGACAATGAAATGTTGCTTTTAAATTGGAATAATTTGAATAGTTACTCAATATTTGTCCATAAATTTATTAGATAGTGTTGGTTTTATCTATATACGAAGTTTCATTAATATATGACATAGGGTTCCTACAAAACAACGCTTGTCTACGGAATTTTGGGACAACCCTCGTATTTTGTATTCAATATAATTTCCAATTCTGTTTGTAGGTTTTGGAGTAGGCATTTTGTTACAAAACAGGAGAAAGATGGCAGTAGACTTAGGAATGGGAGAAAAACTTATTCATGTCATTCTGTCTCTACTATGGACATTATCCATAGAGAACTTCAAGTTCTCAACATCAACCTTACTTTTCTATGTGATTGGATTTTTTAAATTCAGTGTAATGATGATTGGAGTGGTTTATGTTATACCATGGATTGTTTTTAAAAATAAAATCAAGGAAAAGTACTACTGCTTTGTGTATTTCTTACAATCATGGTTCGCGAACTAACTGAAAAACTTTCATGAAATGGTTTCAGTGTAGTAATGTAAATAAAAAATGTCTTCTCTCTGATTTCAATGCCAAGTGATCTAGGCGGTCACATGACATGTTCCATATGTTCTGTCACAGAAGCTAAATGATTTCCGTTTCTCGTGTTGCTTACTATGCAAGTTATCATTATTTTTTATAACAAAAACAGTTCATTTGTCAGAAAAAGGCCAAATCTCGGCAATAGGATATTCTTTTAATGTTCGTTACTTCAAGGTTTCACTTTACCAGAATGAACATAGTGACCACCATGGGAGCGTCGTTAATTTAATGTGGATAAAGCATGGATGTCTCTTTTTTTTATATCATAAATGTACACTGTACATGTATTTGGTATGTTAAAAGTCTAAAGTATACAGTATTTTAGGAATTTAGTAAATATATTATAGTAGTACTGTTAAGCTGGTCTAAAGATATTCAGCTGTAAGTTGGCGATCTTTCATATCAAATTACTAAAAGTAACAAAAGACACATCTCCTCCCATGCTTGCTTCACTGGGCAACAGAACAGACATTTTTACAAATCTCCCATCCTTCACTAAACAATCAAGCCAATTAATGATTACACTTCCAGCAAGTCTTTAAATTGTCTTCATACATCGTGCAAAAATAACTATATTCATTGCAAAGGAATATCCAAATGTACTTTTAGCCGTTCGTAGCTCGAATACTTTAGACAACCGTTTTTAATTCACCTGAGCTGATAGCTTAAGTGAGATTTTCTGATCATCCGTTGTCCGTCGTCCCTCCGTCTAGCTAGCTGTCTAGCTGTCTAGCTGTCCTGCCATCTGTAAACGTTTCACGTTAAATTGTTAAAATAAAGGGCTAAGTTCCCTTCCAAGGGGGAGATAAGCAAGAAAATATCAAAATAGGGTGAGGTCATTAAAAAATCTTGTTCTGAAGAACCACTGGCCCAGCAAAGCTGAAACTTATATGGAAGCATCCTTGTACAAGTTATGACCCCCGGGGTTAGGATGGGGCCACAACAGTAATTCTAAGTTTCACATTGAAGTATATAGGGAAAAAAAACTTTTAAAATCATCCTCTCAAGAGCAACTAGACTAAAAACGCTGAGACTTTTGTGGAAGCATCCTTGGGTAGTGTAGATTCTAAATTGTTTGAATCATGACCCTTTAGGATTGTCAACGTCATAATAGGTATTACAAAGTGGGAAATCTATTAAATGACAGAAAGGTTAAAGTAACTCAGGTGAGGGATGTGGCCCATTGGCCCCTTGTTTGTCAGAAATTATGTACATATTGACGTCGTTTGCATAATATGATGTCAAAGACATGGAGCAAAATGTTTCATTACATCTAACTTTTATTTATAGAACATATGTATATGCATGGCTCTAAGTGTGTCAAATATTTGGATCTAAATTGTGGTTTTGTAAATATACATGTAGTTTGCAAACTTTTTGATGACCAATCTATGTCTTTTAGTGAAGAAATCGGGCAAATATATTTTGCAAAAAGTTTCTGTATAATTATGTTAAAAGTTTCAGAGAACAAAAGTCCAAGAAAGCATTTAAAGAAGTCTTCTCTTTAGGCAAAGTTGTGTATACTCTAAGTTATATGACACTTGTAAAGTACAACAGTTCTAATTAAACTAAACAAATTCTTCTGCCTACATGTAATACTGCCTACATACACCTTCCAAATACATGAACTGGTATACGGTGTCTAAATGTTTAGCGTTTTTCGAATTAAGAAAAAATGTAATAGGTCAATCAGATTGTCATTTTAGATGATAACAAAATGTCCAGTGTGCACATTGCTCACCTTACCACCGTGGTTAGAAAAAAGTAAAAAATCAGTTTATTATTAAAAAGCTCTTATGTGTAAAAGGTCACAATCAACGCCTTAAGGGTAGAAGGAGGCGGGGAATGATTGGAACAAATATTAATATACACGTTTTGATGCTTCCATTTGAATATGACCAACCAATGGCTAACCTGTTCTTGAGAAAAAAGATTTTTTTCAAATTTAATATAAAATTTTGTTTGTGGCCCCAACCTACCCCAAGGGGTAATGATTTGAACAAACTTGAATTTACATCACCTGAAAATGCATCCATAAAAATATGACTAATCATAACGTTGCTGCTCTGGAAGACATTTTTTAAGTTTTTACCTATTAACTGCTATGTAAATCTTTATCCGTCCATTTTGGTCCCAACCAACCACCTGGGGTCATAATTTAAGCAAACTTGAATTTATGATACCTGGGGATGCTTTCACATACATATGACTAATCATACAACTGTAGATTTGCTGTTCTTCAGGAAAAAATTTTGAATAGTTTCCCTAATATACTTCAATGTTAAATTTTGATTGTCCAGATTTTGAAGACTTTTCCAATGTTTAAAATTGATCGTTCATTGTGGTCTCACCCTTCCCCTGGGCGTCATGATTTGAAGAAATTTGAATATACACCACCACTATTCCATATAAATATGACAATCATAGCTTTGCACAGCCCGGGATTATGATTTAAGAAAAAGACCCAATCTACACTGCCTGAAAATGATTACAAAAGAATTTTAATCTTTCTTTTCGGTTCTTTCAATGATGCATTTATGTTTTCCTTATCATAATAATCTTCCCTCTGTCGAAGGGGAATTGCCCTTCATTTGAAGAAATTAAGATGAATCCCCGTTACCCTAGGATACTCTGAGCCAAGTTTGGTTGCAATTTTCCCAGTATAGTTCAGTTCTAGAGAAAAAGATGAAATTGTGAAAAGTTTACAATGATAACGACGACAACAGACAACGGAGAAATTTTGCTCAAATGAGCTAAAAAAGTAATCGTCATTAAAGACGCTAAATATGAATCTAACAAAAGAGTACAAAATGCATCAAACAGAACAGTTTCCACAGTGTCAAACTTGATACGTTACACCCTCCAGTATTTAGTTAACTCATTTGTGTTGAGGAAATGTCGATTAGTAATGGAGTGCAGAGGACATATTACATGGTCGCCTTTCCGTATTTCATTTTCTCGTATAAAGTGTCCCTCTATGTCCATAGCAATCGTTTGTTTTTCGTCCTCTTGACATGTAAATCCTCTAACAAACGAAATCTTTCTGTGAAACGTCCCAGTTATATCATTTAAAACAGCTTCAATCCTGTCCTGAATGTTCAAAGTTTTAGTCTTTTCCAAATCACCTCCTTCCTCAGATTGAAATATTTGAAGCTGTATAGATTCTGCTGTGACCGAGAGAACAATATTGTATCCATCTGAAGAAAATAAAGCGACATTTTTGTAGAGGCATGGTGTATCGTCAGACTTCAGTACATTCCAACCTTCTTCTTGCATACAAGCAACAACAAGGCGAAAAAACAGGAAATATGGCAAAAAACTAAATTGATAAATAAGAACTGATGATTTGCTCTTCGACTCATTGATTAGAGGTGGAATGCCTTCTTTCATCTCTTTCCGGTTCATACACGGAACGTAGTACGATGGTTTCCTAATGGCCAGCAAACCAAGCCTTTGCATAATTTTCAAAAGTAATTCTTTATGATGGAGTAGGTATCGTTGATCTTTCAAATACAATCCAGTTTTCCTTTTGTAATTTGGATCTTTGTCTTTTAGCTGTTTATGTAAAATATCATCTTTATTTTTCCAAATTTCTACCAATAGACCTTCTTGCAGGTGTCCAGTTTCGTAATATTCATTCCATTCTTGTTTAGATGCATCAATACCTTTTAGGTGTAACTTGTCCGTAATGATGTGTTTGAACGCATCAATGAACCACTGCACGTCCATGATAACAGATTTCTCAAGTCCTTCTTCATTAAAATAAAGAACCTTCCCTGCATCATGATAATACCTCAGCATATCTTTAGTAGATCTCAGTTTGTCTTCTGTGTTCTGTTGATCGGGGTTCTCTGGAATCTTTGTTGCTAGTTTCAAAACGTATAAAACTCGATATAAATGTTTGGTCTGGTTTATTTCTATTTCAAAGTAGGCCCATTCTTTTGGAATGATCTCTGACCATCGTTCATCAGAGGCAATTTTGACAAGACGTTGTTGTAGATCATTGAGCAGAACTGGAAACTGTACGAAAAAACAGTTATCCTCAACTACGTACTGCGATAAATTAGAGGTGACAGGAAATTGTTTCTGTAGACATTCCATAAAAGTGTCTTCATTCTGGAATGATTAAAAATGATAAATTAAATTACCCAGAAATTTTCCTTTTTTTGATATTATGAATGTGCATGTATTATAATTATAATATCAAAATAATTATAATGTTTACATTTTATTTAATGATAAAGGTATATTGAACCATAATCAATGCCTATAAATCTTAATTGCCTTTATAATAAGTATATTTTGAACATTTGTTGTGTACTTTGTATTTCTACTTAACCATATTATGATTTTTTAGAATGCCATTTCTGTGTATCATCACACTTAGAAATAAACAAGGGGAAACTCGCGATAAAATGACGTCACAATGTGATGTGTTTTACGTTTCTATCTACCTCATATTGTCTTGTCTCCTTTTCCCAGTGAGATGCCACAATAAGAACTACTGGTTTGGGGTCCCCTTCATTCTCTTTACCACAGTAGGTGTGTATTGACTTAATCCAGAACACAAAGTACTCTGAAAGTAAATTTAGAAATACTGGCAAAATTTTTGTGTCTGACTTAATGCGATCTCTATTGATTAATTACTGGTTCGGTAATTACAATTCTGAACACTATATACCTCTAAAAAAATCGTTTCTTCTTTAAAATGCTTTACATTTATATCAGAAATGAGGTTTCAGAAATATCACAGCATTTTAGCTTACCTCCATAGGTCCATCCATGGAAAACACTGCCGGATTGGTCACACACTTTAGTGTCCACCTCTTCCTCCATCTTTTTGGAAGCATCCACGACCACTATATAGAACGCTCTCCTTGTCAGGTAGATCTGATGACAGGCATAGTAAGCACACTGCCCTCCAAAGTCGAAGAAACTTATTTTTTTAATACCATCCAGTGTTTCTTCTTTTTTATTTTCGTTGTCTTTCATTGCTAAACAATTGAATATAAATATATACAGCTCACCAAACTTTTTAAGCTCACATGGTTTTTCGCACAAATTAAGGTCACATTGTCGTAATAAAAATTAACATTTTTGGAACTGCAATGCAATGGCGTAACCCTTCGTTATATTACATATATATAAATGTCAACCATAAATGTCTTTTAAAATCATTATCTTAAGTTTCCAAAGTGGATGTTTTAAAGGAAAAGTAATAAATATATGGTAGGATGTTTGGACTATACTATTCTACCATAGGTTTTTACAAATTATATAAAACGAGCTTTCCTTGATCCTATGTAGTTGTATTTTTTAAAATTTTCTTCTTAAAGGTGAGTATTATTAAAATGTCTTTGCTCATTTACCATATTAATTCCTCTTGGTTTCGTCGAAATGTAGCGCCGAAAAGTGATAATATTGCAAAAGGGAACCACACTCAAGGTTAGGATAATGAACTGTTGTTCATTTTTTTTATACTAAATTCCTTCTATGAAAAGGAAAATTCTTCTGCATTTACGGTTTGTAACGTTAAAATTTTGCAGTGGGATGAATCTTTCATGATTCTTGATTTTAGTAGTTAACTCTTAAAAATCCCACCTTATTAACATAGAAAGCAGTCAAACAGATGAAAAATACTATTACCACCCCGAGTTAAAGACTCAAAATGTACAGAAAATACACGTTACAGTAGCTGTACTGTACCCATATCTACGTTTCTGCCAAGAGCTATTGCTTTCAAAAGAACGGATAAAAAGGCAGTTACAATTGGTAAGAAACTTCAAAAATTCAAATGAGAATAGTTGTTATTTTTCAGCCATGAATATATCAAAGTTCTACCGATTGATTTGTGTGAATTATGTTTCAGTAAATTAATGAAATAAATTTCAAATTATATAATTAAAGACTTTTAAAATGTATTTTTGTTGTCTCGATATACAATACTATATCATATCAATGTGACCTTAATTTGTGCGAAAAACCATGTGAGCTTAAAAAGTTTGTTGAGCTGTACAATGTATAATGAAGTTCACCTAAAGCATCCCTTTTTTTTTTACATAATCGATGATAAATCTGCATACCCAAAGGTTCTATCCTTCCCACCTAAAATATCCCAATTACAATTACGATACTACCGTACCTGCCAGTTTCCCATTCCATATTTCAAATATTTCCTCGTGGACTTCTAGTCCCTCTGTTGACGTCACATTCTGTATCTCTTCCTGACTACACCCCAGCAGACGTTTCAGTAACGTGGTTTTTCCGGCTCCAGCACATCCCACAATCATCCCCCTGGCGTGGTGCACCGTCTGCGTTCCTCGTCTGGCATATTCTAAGTACCGCTCTCTCGCCTCCTGATCCCATTTTAATATTTCGTTGGGAACCTCAACTGTTATTGAATTAAAACAGAAGGCAGCATTGGAAGCTAGGTTTAAAATAATGAGAGAGGACACCTAAAAGTTTATGATTTTTTTTAAACAATTAACATTCTGAGACGTTTCTGCAGAGGTCATTCCAGAAGATTTTTTATGAACTTGTGTGTTCAAACTATAAATAATGCTACAAAACTAGCATTTAATTTGTTAACTGGTTATAATCATTGGTTTGATGCACGATGTCACGAATCAAATATAGCATGATGACAAAACATGCAAGTAATGAACCTATCAATTGCAAGTAAGTTGTCTATTAATGGATGGGCAATACTTTTATAGACGGCACATTTAATTTGTGTCGACTGAACCTGTAATGTTCATCATTTCCTGATATCGTTATTGGAGTCGCCCGGTTTCTCTGTCCGTCTTCCTGTCCATTGGTCTTTCTTTTTCAGACTGTTCGTCCTGATTGGTTTTTCCGGTGTAAAGACGAATAATGACCCCCATCGAATAATGACCGGGGGGTCATTTTTCAACGACAAAAAATGACCCCCACCCGTAAAAAAAAAATAATTTTTTGTAGAAAAAGTGTCCTAGGGGGTCATTATTTTATATGTTAGTCCTATAAAATAATGACCCCCATTGAAAAATGACCCCCTTTAAAGTGATACAAAATATACACTCTTTGATATCTTTTTTTTTTTACAGCGAAACTAATTTTTATATTTTTTTGTAACTAGAAAAATTCAAAAAGTCGTATGAAATAATTAAGAGATTAACGTAGTCTTTCAATGCTAAAATTGTGTTTGAAAAGAGATTCTTTAATTGTCAAGTAAATAAAATATCTTTTTAATATTCCTCCTTATAATGTTTGCTTAAAGAATGATATTCCACTTGTTTTTAGAAATCAAACCATGCAAAAATCAGGTTTAAATACTCTTTAATAGGAAAAATTAAATTTTCCGTCATTTCAATTTTTAGTTTGTTTAAGTTTTGCAAATCCTATTTGACAATGAAAGAGGAAGAAATTTTTACCCCCCCCCCCCCCAAAAAAAAAGAACATTACGTTAAATCAAAACAAAAAAAAATAATAATAAATGAAAAGCAAAAATATAAATAAAACTCTATACCTTTCAATAATTCTGAAGGAGGCTCTAGATAAAATATTGAAATGAAGTTAAGCCTTCACACAAGTACTATTATATCATAATTTACTTCGCCATGATTAAAGCATACTTTAAATGTTGGTGGAGGTATACTTGAAAGGAAAGTAACAGTTAAAAATTAGTAGAATAGTAGATTATTTTTAGCTTATTTTTAAATCCTTCTTATAGAAAAATAAAGGTAGGGTG
>PRKT01001184.1:8801-16301 GCA_003671525.1 Saccostrea glomerata | reverse complement strand
AGACCTTTCTTTAAGTATTTTAACTCCTGACCTTGGAGTTTGGCCTACATTTGAAAAAAAAACTTTAATCTTGGTCTTGAATTGCCACATGGGGAAATAAATACTTTACTAGCAGATCTTGTCCTTACTTGGTTTTCTGTAAAGCTTGTTCTTTATCATATAAATGTCCCAGTGTGGATGGAGACCAATACAGGATTTCAAGATGTCAGGTCTTCCGTATTTCCATAACCATTTTACTTGGGGAACACTATCGTGTGGCCTTTCTCTGAAGTGTACAATGTTCTCTTCTTTTTCTAGATCCTTTAGAAATTTTTCTCTTTTATCTTTACTCTCTCTTGACACATGTTTTGGAATATTTACTAGGAAGACGAAGTATGTATATTTAAAGACAAGAATATCGTGAAGTATTCATACTTGTATTAAATCTGCAAAGAGATTAATTAATGCTAGTTTGCATTTAATTATTTAATTGTCAAAGCAAGCTATGCAATTCGAACTTGTTTGCAGATTAGTAATATAAGAATAGTCTTACAATTAACGTTATTGAAATCATGTTGTGTGTGTGTGTGTGTGTGTGTGTGTGTGTGTACATTAACATCAAGCCGTCGAACTATTGGCATAATTATTATAAGCATTGACTCCATACCAAAATTGTGAAATTCATTGTCCCAGGGTCAGGGGCCCTGGGGTTAGGACAGGGCTATAAAGTGTGTGTGTGTGTGTGTGAGGGTGTGTGTGTGAGGGTGTGTGTGTGTGTGTGTGTGTTTGTGTGCGTTTAACATTTAAACATTTAATTTGTGCATTTTTTTACGTTTATTGAAATGCCCTGGTATTTAAATGACATATACGGAAGAATGACATTTGAACTGACTGCTATAAGACTTACATTTAGAGAAAATTCCATCAACTAAAGCCGTGTCCTCCATAGTGTCATGAATAAGAATGTCCATTTGTAAGCGTCGTATCAGCATTGAATCACAGAATGAGTCGACACCAACGATACATTTTTCTCCATATTTTCGGGTATATCCCTGTGTTCTCAAAAACCGCTTTGACGTGACGAAATTTGTAAGCTTAAATACAACAATGTCATAAGAGATAGTTCGATTTGCCATAAAGTACATGACTTCAGCTGTTGCTTCTTTAGTGATGCGTTGGTTTGCGTCAATAAATTCACTCAAACCTTCTAAGGTTTGCTGGGCCTCCTCTTTTGTGATAGGGACCGGTTTACGATAGAGTCGTAAACGTATTTCTTGTAAAATGTTAAACCACTCGTCCTTGTTGAAGTCAGGGGTACCAGAGTCAGCACACAAAAAGGAATAGAGGACAGCTATCTCCTCATCAGGCAGTTTAGAGAACTGGTCTGAAAATGTCACAAAAAGTAGTATTCAGCAATATTTCCAAAGAATATATAAACTTCATATCGCCATATATATATTACAATTATTTACAATTTTATTATCCTGATCATATTGATAACATTGATTTTTCAGAAATCAAGACAATTAATGATATACACAAACATTTTATCTTGTTCCTTGCATATTGGTAAATAACAATACCAACAGGTTTTCGCTTTTTCTGGGCTTTAAAGGTACCTGGACACAGATTTGAAGTTATTATTTTCTCTATAATATTACGACTTATATATTTTGATAGCATTTCACACAAAAATTAATTAAAAATTTTATTTCGTTTAAAAGATATTGAAATTTCAAATTTTTCGGCGGGTTTGATTGACAAATCGTTGCACTCTCACAAATTTAATTTTATTCTTAATCCTTTGGAAAAGTGGCAATCTCGTTTTGTATAAATGAAAAATATTAATACTATAAACCAGAAAATTCAGAGTACTAGTAGACACGTTCGAAAGCAAAACAAACACACAATATATTGTCAGTCCGTGCAGTTGTGGTAAGCAGACTGTGACGATTGAACGCACCTGGTGAATTCTAAATATAAACAATAACAGAACTCGAGACCTGTTTACAAAAACTGTGTACATAACACGAGTGTGTTCGATTTGCAAAACTCTGCACGCATTTCTTAGTTTGGAATGACGATACTTGTGAAGGTGTTTTGCTTTCTAACATTTCTACTCTGAATAAAATTATTTTTCTTGATAAAAGTTTTAATATTTCTAATTAAAACACATCAAAATTGCCACTTTTCCTAAGGATTAAGAATAAATTTAAAATTTGTGAAAGTGCAAGGATGTGTCAATCAAACCCGCCAAAAAATTTAAAGTTTTAATAACTTTTAAACGAAATAAGATTTTTAATTAATTTTTGTGTGAAATGCTATTAAAATATATAATCCGTGATATTATGCAGAAAAAATGAGAAAATATTTACTTCATATCTGTGTCCAAGTACCTTTAATAAGCCAAAGTGAAGTTTCTCTTATAAAGATATATATAGAAATATCCAAAAATTATACCGGGTATTCAATTTATTCTGATATATTTATCAAAGATCGAATCCTAATTTATTCAATAAAAAAGATAACACTTATACCTGTAATTTAAAAAGAAGAGTGTATGGAACAACATTTTATCAACTGCATTTTGAAATCAATGGTCAATGATCAAATCACGTACCTGAAATTCTTGTTTTCCAAACGCTGTAATCACCCACAGATCGATAAACTTTATCTACCACAAAAGAAATAATTCAGATGAAACCTAACCATTGTGTATACCAATAAATATTACCAGAAAAGATCTCTATGATAAAAGACAACTAGGGCGACATATTTCAAAAATGTAAGCACAATTTTATACAATATTATATAGACGATGGCATAACTCGCACATTTCAGCACCAGAGAAATCCTACGATCTTTTTACCATTGTTTATGTTTAGGAAATTATTATACACACATATCGTTTGAATAAGATTGTGTATATTACACATCGGATGTTTATTCACTTATAACCTTTTCTGAGCTTGGTCCTTCAATAGCTGTAACATTAAGATAAGATTTTTTTGCTGATAAAAGTATTCGTGAATTTGTTTAATTATATTTTCATAACAAGACTTGTGAAAAAAAATCAATTTTCTGCTTCTCTTAATTTAAATTTTATGAAAATGTTATATGTGCACATACTCTTGAACGTAAAATAAACGTAGAAAAAATAAGATGAACGAAGTAACAGACTTACCCTGTTCTTCAATACTTTTACTTTTACTTTGTTCAAGTGAATTTTTCTTCTCTGTTTCTGTAACTGTGACTGTATCTGAATTAAGAATATTACATTTATTAATCCAGTTTATAATTAGAAAACATATTTCCGAAAGATATTTCTTATTTTATTTTGAGTTTTATTAATACTACCTGGTTTAAAAAAAAATTGACAAAATATTCTAATGCTTAAATCAGGCATCAGTATGTTTTCAGATCTTATGTAACATTAGAAACGAAACAGTCTCACTAGTCATGCTAATGTTGATCACACATTTCTCGTATCACAGTTTCAAGTAGGTGATATTTATATAATTTGAATAATGAGAATATTGACAAAAACAAAAAACATAAAGGTATTCCTTAATTAACTACCTAACTCTTTTGTGGTACTTTGATCCGTTAGTAAAACATCTTCCTCACCACATCCACCTTTCAAAAAAGAAAGAAAAGTGTTATATTTTCTTATCGCTTAGATTCATTTTAATCTTCAAATGAGTTGTGCATTTGTGTATTATATTTATGGTAGTACAAAACACCCTTGAATACTATTTCAACTTTTTTCTTTAATGGAAATGAAGAAAAAAGAATTACATCACTGTATTGTCAAAAACGATGATTAGTCTTTGTAAGAAAAATAGGAAGTCGTGGCATGTTTTCCTCAAATTTGGTGAAAAATTAGACACATCTCAAATATTTATCGTGATCGGGAGGCCCGGGTTCGATTCTCGATCACGGCGCCGCGTCATACCTAAGACGTAAACAAAGGTAGTGACTGTTCCTTCGCCAAGCGCTCGGCACTAGAAGTGAAAGTCACGGGTCTTTCGGATATGACCTTAAAAACGTAGGTCCCGTGTCACGGTAGCCTTTGCACGATAAAGAACCCTCACTGCTCAATGGCCCTGAGTGCCGAGTATAGGTCTAAATTTGAAGCCCTTCACCGGCATACGGTGACGTCTCCATATGAGTGAAAAATTCTCAAGAGGGACGTTAAACAATATACAATCAATCAATCAATCATATATTTATCGCTCGGAATTTAGGATTACTTTATGCTTTCTACATGCAATATACACCCATGTTGCAGTCGACCTGTTTTAGAATGCAGTGTAACTTGTGTTCAATAAATAGTAGAAAGCTGATTTTTGAAAACGTGTAATAGTATAAGGTATCCCTATTCTTTATGTACTATAAACGTTATAAGACAAAAAAGAGTCAAATATGGTAACGTAATTTGATACTTTTTTCACAATTAAGAACAAGGTGGGGTAACCGTCAAATTTCGCCCCTTCTATATATAACTATTTGATGTAAAAAAAAAATCAAATCATTGGTAAATTATGATAGTTCGTAGTTAAGAAATGATTCTTGCTTTAAATCCAGTACCAATCTGAATTCAAAACACATGGAACACTGGAGGGTGCAGTAGGAGAACATTTTTTCCAAAATATCAATTCTGGTAGAATTCCATTATATTTCAGATACTTTTCTCTTCGGATAACATTGAGCTCAAGCTTGCCTTTTTGCGTTTTTACACATAAATTGCATCTGATACTACTTTATTAGTAGATAAATTTGGTAAAAAGGCAAATTTGTGCTCTAAGTTTTCCGAAAAGAAAAGTATTTCACATACATGTTTAATATAATTTTACCAGAACTAAAGACAAAAAAAATTGCGTTTAAATTTCTTTCGTTTTATAAGAAATGACACATTTTGTATATCTTAGACCAAAATATCAAAGATTCAGGAAAAAAATGACTATGAGGAAATGTTTTGCCTATCTATTGTGCACTACCTTAAAAAGATATATATAAAACCATTCAATACTGAATCTGATTCTATACGAAAAGCAAAATGTACCTGAATTTAAGCCTCTTTTCCACTTATTTGCCAATCTTCTTCTACCAAGAATAATGGTCATGACTGTGAGGATGATGAGGGTAAAGATAACAGCAGTCACAATCCCAATAATTTCTCCAACATTGAAGGATTCGGTAGATGTACTTATTGTAGTTGTGTCCAGGCATGAACTATCAGCGATGTAACAATGGAGTTGCGTATGTATCTTTTGACAGGAAGGATCTAAATTAAGGAAAAAACATAAATTGTGCTTAAAATGAGTTTTATTCTTTAACAATTACAAATAAAAATTTTACCCAGGTGAATTTTTTTTACATACAATTGTATATTTCATTGCTGCGATAAGGATTATCTGGGCATCCCGTTACAAAGCCCGAACAATTTCTTTGAAACAGTTTTCCCACTGAAGTTTCCAAGCAATTACCTAGAAAACACATTATACAGACATGCTTCAAGTTCATTTCAAATGACGCAGATAAAAAATAATTCGAAAATTCATTTGTTTTAAAAATCAACTTCACATGGGCAAACAAATGTTACTTTACATATGCGATGTTTTATGTGTTTCAGATAGAAATAGAATTGAATCATTTTTTTAAATACACTAACAATCAGAGAACTTCAAGTCATTTTTTAGTAAAATTGTAAAAAAGAAAAACTGTATATTTGACTTTGAAGTCTGTCACACTTTGTTGTATATAATTAAAAAATAGATTAAAAATTGTTCATTTTTAAACTCGTTTGACATTCTTAAATGTGTACTATACTTTTGTTAATGAATCCTAAAGTGGTTTTGTGTTTGTGTTTTGTGTATACATTTTATCATAAGACTTATATCCTTTCACAGAGTTGTATGTTGGCTGACGTTTTTCATACCAATTGTAATTTAACTGTTCTTGAACTAAATTTTACTTCAGAAAAACCGGTTTACGTGATCAGTACATAGGGCTCTTGACCAGTAAACAGGGGATGCTTTTCCAAGGCATCTGATTCTCCCTCTGGAATTTCCTAGGCTTTGTGTTTTATGGGTTTTTTTTTTGGATTTATATTGTAAATTGTAGTGTAGATTTTAACATTGGACTTTAATCGATAAATGTACGCTTCAAATTAATTTCTGTTTCAAATATAGAAGCATGCTAAAATATTCTTCTTTCAGGTTGCTCTTTCAAAATGAGGACAGGTTTTTTTTTGTAAATTAAGTTTATGAAGATCATATTTATTATTGTAAAATAATTGTCTATAAGTAACGATTTGTATTTGTTTTTAAATTGTTTATTTCAATTTGCATACCCTTTTCTATAAAGCCCATGATACCATTATGGCAGAATTCTACGAGTCCTGTCTTCTCGATGTTGGGGAGACATATGAACTGGTCATTCCCATACTTGTCCTGGCCACAGCCCAGCCTTGAAGATGCTTTGATCACTTCTGTGAGGTTTGGGGGACATGAATCGACAAATTCACCCATACCTGCCAAGAGAAATGTTTCTTTGAGTAAATAATAAAATAAGATTAAACAGTTTGTAGTTCTAGAATTGGAGGATTATCTTTTCACTCTCTGTCATATATGAAAAATCTTAATCTAAAAAAAAAAACAGTCATGCAGATAAATTTGCATAAAAATGTATCATAATACAAGCCTCCCTCTTGATGGTCCAACATTTCAATTACAGTTGAATTAAGGAGTATATACATGTAACAAATGAAAAATTTTCACTGAATCATAAAGTTAGTTGGCACAGTTTTTAGGAGTTTGAGAAAAAACATTCTACAGTGTCTGACACATCTATTTGGGTATTTTACTTGAAAAGGTCGTTACGGTTAATTTAACTACCAAGCTCTAAATTTATGATCGTCAATTTTTCTAACTCATATGTACATGTATGCTTCATTACCTGCATCTGGTGTTTATACCTCTCATTTTAACTGATACGCAAGGGCATACTCTACGCATAAACAATATCTAAAACGAGATAAATTATTTACAAACATGTTGGTGAAGCAAGAATTTCAGCAGTCTTTTTAAAGTCATTATTTCTTAAGTTCTATAGTCGAGACAATGAACTTGCCAGCAAATACAACTTATAATTCACTTAAGAATTGACTGACATTTTTCATACTAATTGTTAATCCATTAATATACGCTGAATTAACGACAGCTTTTTCCCCGAGCATGACAAGGAGCACACGGCGGATGACCTTGTCAGCAAAAACAGTTTATCATTGAGTCAAATGCTGACTGACGTTTTTCATACTCATTGTTAGTCCAATATATACTGAAAGGAAAAAGAAACGCAGGGTAAACTTTTGAGGTGAATTAAATTTATATTTCCTACTATATGTTTAAGAATTCCTATGCTTTTAAAATCATCTTTCAAAAAGATTTAACCAAAATCCCATTTGGTTTTGTCCAATAATTCATGAGTTTTTGAAGCTCATATGACGAACCCCCCCCC